>JAZAVJ010000183.1:0-91104 GCA_037954315.1 Neonectria punicea | reverse complement strand
CGGTTGTGCTAGACCGCTGTACCATTGGGCAAAAGATTGGTCAATAATCGCTATTGCGGCAATTACTGGGCACACTAACTGAGCATTTAAGCCTATCGCTGTTCCCGACGGACCAGGCCGTAACAGATATATTCCCTAGGTAAGAATACTTAAAAGAAGATCTATCTATAACTAACTATACATTATTAATATATTACTAGGCTAGTAAAGATAAATATAAGTTATAGTTTGCTTATAAGCCTATCTAACTATTAATGAAAACCTAAGGTATAGGGTGCTCTACTTTAAATAAGATTGCGCTAATAAAAACGTATGATGCACCTCTCAGGTTAATATATCATAGACCCACTTTAAACCCTGCTAGCTGCACCACCTCTCGGGCTAACGCCGGGGCCACCCCTCGGGTTATGTACATCCACAAGATACCGTCAGAGAACTGATTTCAAGGATTACGGTGGAGAAGGATAGTAACAGAATCGACAAATAACATCATCAGTCTCTGCGAAGTGGAGAGCAGAGGGCTTGCATGGGTCATTTCTCCTGAAGCGGGTTGGCGGGGAACAGAGATAAGGACGCTAACACTAAGCTACGTCGGCTGCCTCGGCCGAACAATTTGATCATTGATGTGGGTGGAGTTCTCAATTTGTCGGCTTTTACTTCAGATCGTTCTGAAGCAGCGTTCTTGTACCATCGTGGTAGATATAGGGCCACCTACGTCAAAGTGGAAGCCGATCGTCCTCACCCTCGCTATATTTACATTCAAATTATTCGACAGGGGCTCTCAAGTACGCTGCCATTCGCTTGGTTTCTGCTCTGACGTTCACTCACAACCGTGTTATTGGGGTTGATTCATTGACTGCAGAGAGGTACGTTAGTCGTATATGTACCAGCATTGGATTTTCTGTCGGATCTTTGCGAAACACCTACTTTTGCGATGTATGAGAGAACGCCTTGGATCACGTCAAGAATAGGGTAGGGCCGTTGATCATGGTTTCCAGACTACGAGGGAGCCCGGCGGATGCAAAATCCGCTGAAGGTTTATAGATTGTCCCAAAGAAACTCACGGACTTGGAAAGTTCCTGTTCTCGTGTGGGAGGAGAGGGGAATACGTCTGAGTATTAGTGAGGTAAAGACTAGCGTTGCGCGTCACAGAGGAAAGAATGAAAAATAGTCAATCCCAATTCAGCCATTCAATAGATGCTGTGTTACGGATTGATCTTCGCCAATGCCTCAAGTCATTCTTACGTTTTGTTTTTAAGAATTTACGTATCGCTATAGATGGGAAAACCTCTTCTAGATCAGACCAATCCAGCGCTGGTGACAAACCCACTTATAGCACAATTCAAACAAAACCATCATCAATCATTTCCCAGATGATTCACCTTTCACTCTTACCGTCCTCAGCTGGATTCGAACCAACTATCCCTTGGAAACGGGGCTCCTGGCGCATACAGAACCATGAGGGCGTCACCCGTTTAGAAGCCTCGAGTGCGAGCACAAGCAAGTCTTTACCGGAACGCAGGGCAAATAGCCTTCAACCCTCCGTCTCCAGTGCAGGGGCGTCCAGCCCAGTTCACAGTCAGCCTACCCCCAATAGATTAGCATATGTCAAGGACGTGACCTCTACACAAACTCGGTGGAAACTCACTCTCCGTTGTCGACGTTGTTGTCTTTGGGATAAAAGAGCGGGATACTACCGCAGCCGTTGCAGCCATGGTCATAAAGCTGCTTGATGAGGGTCTTGATGCTGGAGATGGGAGCACCGCCAGTCTTCTGGAGAAATGCGCATTGGTTTTCAACGCACGCAATCTGTTGTTGGTCGTTGGCCCAGGAATGCTTCTTCTCATCGATTTTGCCGATGAGATCAACCATCTCTTTCATGCCGTTGGCGGCAAAGAACCCGCATTGGCTGGAACCCTCACAGTTGATTCCTTTGGCGCTAGTGGTTGCGGTCAAGGAAAAGATTGTCAGGAGTCCGGCGACTGAGAACTTCATCTTGTCGGTTGGGAGGATAGATACAAGAGATAATTTTAAGAGTGAAGTAATGACGAGAGCAGAGAGTTTGGTGTTTTATTCTCCCACTCAACTGATGTATATGTTTGTCTTTATATAACAGTAATATTGCTTACTACTATATTTTACTGCTCTCATGTCATGTCTCTATAGTGGCAATTCGTTCACGCTGCAATGCGAGAAAGGCACACCTTCCCTTTAGGTTTCAAGCGTAGACGAAATGTGCGTAAAAGAGGTCGGCCCGCTACACGATATTTGCAGACCTGCCGTCAATGCTTATGCCCCAATGTTACATTACCGTGAGAGGTGAGACCGCATCAGTGCATCCGCTTTGTAATACGAGAAAACCAACCATGTCATAGACTTTGAGCGTCGATGAGCTGTACCTGCAACAGATCGGCCGTAGACACGATATTTGTAGGCCAAAACCTTTTTGCCGCGGCTTCGCATGAAAGATACACATTGTAAACGCAACTATTCTCGTAACACTTATCTCTCGATTCTCATAGACCAAAGTATCGTGTACGAATCCCTTTAGGCGACGAATTCCCAATATGTCATTGCATCTGTAGGCTGAACTTCTGAGTTTGGAAGGAGTTGGCGATGAGTGTGGCCTGATATCGCTGCAACCCCCTTGTTTATTAAATAGGCGTTTCGAAAGCGCCAACGAAGGAATTTTCACATCATGAGTTTTATATTTTTCTTATAGGTATGTAGCTAAATACAGGAGAGTATATCCTATGTTATCAGACTTGTGCAGGCTTTCTCCAAGAGAAGTCGCCCGTGGAAGACTCCCATATTTCCACCGCTGAACAATGGAGGGTGTTCTGAGCACTCGAACGGGGTCGAAGGCTCGCCCTAGGGCGTCTACGTAAAATTGATTCATCAATCTACCTTCCAAAAGAACCTCAGATGATCCTAAGTTAAGTGATGTATTGCTATAAGTTGCTGGATCTTTTGTTTCGATCCTGTGTGATTCTCGTGATAGTGGGGCGATATGCATTCCCTTTGGTCTTTACGGGTGCTGACGAAGATGATGCAAACTCGTTTGTCATCTGTCTCAGTTGCCGCACTCCCGAATAGCATGGCTATATGGAGAGGCAAATTCTATTGGTATATGAGTGTGAAGTTCATCCGAGACTGTCCTTTTGAAGCAAGTTCAACCAAGTGACTGTGTACTTGTCATTTTGCCCCCTTCAAACCCATCCATTCAGTTCACCCGACTCGTCTTACACCTTTACGCAAAAATGGCTCTCCGCGTCACCTACCTACTGCTGGCTTACCTGGGCTCTGCGTCCGCCACCGGCATTAATTGTCAGGGGAACTCAGGATGCGGCCTCGCCAAGACGGAAATTCCGCGCATGGCCAATATCCTCAATGGCGATGGAGCCTCGCAGGGAATTGCAGACGACCGGTGGTATAAGAATGGCGAACATATCTATTGTGGCATGAACACCGACAGTTGGTCGTGCGCCTTCTTGCAAAAGTCTGGCGGTGCTCCTGGCAAGAGTATCAAGAAGTTGATCAGAGCTCTTGCCGACCACAACTGTGTGCACTGTGGGAGTGTTCCCCTTTTCTTTCCTCAGGATAACAACGTTGAAAATGGAGAGTAAGTCCGACTTGTCTACTTAGCTTCTTGCTCCGGTTCTAACTCGTTTCCAGGTTGACGGTGAACATTATCAACAGCCCAAACGGGTGCAATGGTGTGTGCTAGGTTAGAGATTTGAGACGCTTCTCATCAAGAGACTTTAGACTCAGTGGCAACCAAGGCTGGCACACAGTGCCATCACACATGCACAGCCCGTCACAAGTTTCGTCAGGATGACACGTTTCACGTTCTTTCCTGTCATCCCACACACACGTTCCTTATCCCCTCCGATGAATCAATGGTTGCATACAGGCATTCCTTTCCTGCTAGGATATATACAAACCACGAGCTTTCCATCATCTTAGATGCTTTTGTTGAATGTGACATCGGCGGTTAACAGAGCGAGAGAAATATTCGCATCCTTGCTTAACTTAACACTACATAGAATTCAAAGTAAAACTGTTCAGTGTCTTCAATTGCTATCCAATGCAACCAATTGACAAGCTAAAAGGTGGCACCTCAAAGTCCTAGATATTCTACAAGTATTGCTGCCATGGTATCGGCCCCGTTGGAAACCTGCTCATCAACACCAGAAGACTTTCCGGCATGTCCTTATGCTGAGGCCCCAGACAAAGCTTCGAGTTATAAAAGTCCGTCGCCAGCACCGCCCAGTGCCCATCCCAGCTCCCTCCGGCCCACGCCCAGGCAGTCGTCACGTAGGTCGTCCTCCATTCCTGCAGCACCCGGTCGAAATCCAACACGACGTCAAACGTCACCGGCCCGGCAAGGTCCCTCCAGGTGAAAGTGGAATCTCCCATCTTTAGCCGCCTTGTGTCTTTGGGCTCCTCCGTCGTCGGACAGCACGCCGCGTCGGCGAGAAGACCCCACGTGGCCCACGATGGTCGGATGCGTTGGTCGGCGAATCCTCTGAGCAGCCAGGATTCGGCCTCCTCGTTATTCCCGAGCAGGTTGTGTGAACAAGCCATCCCTAGGGTTAGACCCAAGTTCCGTCGTCTGCATTGCTCGATCTCGGTTTCGTCGATGAACCCCCTCCACCAGCAATGCGAAGCAACTCGTTTCTTCTCCAACGCCGCTAACCCCAGCATTATGTCTTCCCTTTCCTGAACGGACTCAGCCCGGTATAGGCGGTTCAGAAACGCATCGAAGATATCTTGAATATAGTAGTACTGCAGTGGTATGTTCGGGAGAAGCGTGATGACGTCTTCCAGGCGTCCATTGAGCAGGAGTTTCGGGATCACTTTCGCCACGAGATGCGGCCGATTTTGAATATATCGCAAGGACTTTTCCGCGCCGTTTTTGTTGACGAACGCGCTGAACCAGTTCACCCCCTCGCCGTTAGCGTTGCAGCCATTGGCCTCTTCAGCAAAAAAGGCGATGGCGTTGTGAGTGAGAATGTCATCGTAACCCAGCGCTCGTATCCGCCGCTCACATGCCTGAGCCATGAACGAGAGCGACTCCTGGCATGCATCCCATTTGCGCGAAGTCACCCCCAAGCCTATGAGCGCGCCCGCGGTGGCCGGGTGCTCGGAGCCCAGGACTTGGGTTCGCGCAGCTGTGAGCCAAACATTCCATGCCATTGAGTTGTTTTGGTCTTTTGACCCGGTGAGACTGATTGCGTAGTTTCCTATAATCTCGAGGATGCGAGGGTGCTTGGCTGGGAATTGTTTCAGGGCGTGACAAAGCGTCCACTCTAAGAAGAGAGGCTTGGCCTCCCAAAGATCATGGTGCGAGAGATACAGAAGCTCCCAGTCGTCCAGCCCGGAAATCCTGTCGTCAAGATACCAGTTCAGGTAGACGTAGTGCAACTTGTCGTACACCCAGCCCCTGAACCATAAAATCCACCCTTCGACCCACAACAGAGGGTTTTGGTTTGGAATTTGGCCTGATATGTCAGACTCCATCTCCACCATCGGAACATAGATGAAGTCGGACGGCTGTTTGTTGCACGGGTATAGTTCCTGGTGGATATAAAAGAGCTGCGCTGCATGAGCTTCAATGTTACAATCCCAACAGTTGTGTTCGAGGATCAGGATAGCACATTTTCGCGCCATACTCTTTTGTTCCTCAACAGTCATTCGGAGTCGAGTCCAGAGGTGAATGAGCGGATGGATGGAATACGTATTTGCGGCGATGGGCGATACTCTGAAAAAGGAAAAGGAGAGTAGCACTACGAACGCTTCTCTAACTTCCACCTCTGGTATCGTTAGTAATCCCTCAGACTACTCGATGCATGTGGACTTGCCTCTTTCAGGTTCCTTGCTATGAAGGAGGAAGAACTTCTCGGAGATAGAGGATGGCGACAGGAACCCACACATGACCAGGATTCGAGCAGCCTCTGGCATCCTCTCAACCACAGCCGTAAAGGAGATTTCCCATGTCGTGAGAACCGTGTCCTTCTTCCCTAGATCCCAGGGCGTTTCCGTAGACCTGTGAGCAAGAAGCTCCCGCGGGTACCTGAGGTAGTGATTTAGATAAGTATTGATGGGTCTTTCGTGTCTGTCCATGGCGATATTTGCGCCCGCCTGAGATATGGCTAGTGGGAGGTATGCTAGAGTGTCGACCAGTCTGCGAGCGCTGTCCCATTCTGCACTCTTTGTTAGTCTAGGTCATCCGATAATAACGGGTGTGCGATTACTTGCCGTCGCTTCCAAATTCGGGGTTGGTTTTGCTGCTCTGTTTCAGAAGAGACATGGCTTCCATTTGATCCATCTCGTGGACTTCGATGGATCTCCAGTTGACTGCCAAGTCTGAACGCCGAGTTGTGACCAAAATAGTACCCCACTGCGTCGACGGTAACAAAGTACGAAAGTCAACGCTCTCTAAATCGTCAACATTGTCAATGATCATCAGCCAGTTGTGGTTGTCGTCATAAGTCAGCCACTTGAAGAAGGTCTCCCTGACAGTCTGATTATTCGCCATCGAACCCCTGGTCTCCAAGACGTGCTTGATGAGCTTGTATCGAGGGCTTTTGCTCAGATCGTGGATTTGGTAGTGTCGCTGCAGCTCCCGAAGACACGATTGCATGCTAGCGTCAACGGTATCCTCGCGAGCCCCGTCAATCCAAAATATGGACGCGTATTCGGATCGGGATCGATGTGCGTACTCGAGAGCAATTTGGGTCTTCCCAATGCCGCCGGCTCCGTAAAGAACGACCAGGCTGAATCCCATGTTCTGCGAAGGCTCGCGAAGCATGTGGTCAAGATGAAGGAGGGTAGTCCCTCGGCCTGTGAAATACGGGTTACGGATGCTACTAAAGGCCATGCCTATATCAAACTCCTTCGATCGTTCCACGTGCGTTCTCACGGGACTCGCGTACGTGTCTGTGGCCAGTCAGTCTGCGAAATCAAAAACGGTCAAGTCACCTAAGCTAGAAACCTACTCTTTTGAGAATCCCACAGATGCCAGTTGTGGTCTACTTTAGACCTCGCCTTGGTGGCGAGTATCTTCAGCCTCGACCCGACCTTCTGGAAGCCGCCATCCCTCAGTCCCGTATATTTGACCATTGTGGAATGATCAGCAGCAAGGCCAACATCTTCGGAGTTTATCGAACCAAAGACAACCGCAGAATATTTAGGAACGGCCTGTAACGGCAACATGATTAGATTTGGAGCTGTGCAATAATGCAAATGGCGGATAATAGGCAACGTACGAGAATTTGCCCAAGTCCAAAGACTTTCATCTTGTACATCTCATAGAAGTACGTCGTCTCGAAGTCTTGGCTTATGGTATTGTATCGGTATTGGAGATCCTGGAGCCATTCCGAATTCGGCCTCATGCGTTCCCAAAGCTTGCTGTTGGTGAAAGAAACTGCTGACATGGCGTTTGTGAAGAACTTTGCGATGGAGACGCCGTTGCCCCCTTGGTGCGGTGTGCCAAGAAATAATACGGCATAGGTTGATAGCTTGATGGACTTTTGGGTCTCTAGGTGACCAACACGGGCCATGTCGGAATGAAGCAGGGCCTGAGCAAGGTTAGTTAGGCGCAGAATCATTGTGGCGTCGATGAGGAGTGGGAACCGTACGCTTTTGATGATGAGACCCCCGAGGCTGTGTCCGATCATTAGGATGGGGTTTCTTTCGGTCTGCAAGCCGTTAGTTATGTTTCAAAAGGCTTCTTGCGGAGCACAGAAGGGTCACTCACATTTGTCAGTTCTCGCGCAATGGTCAGCTCTGCAACGAGATCCTTCCCATGATCAGAAATATCAAGAGTCAGAGGCAAATCACCCCCCCTGGTTCGAGAGTCATGGCTGAAGGAGTAGATCCGAGCCCCGGGGACCAGTTGAGGGAGCAGGTCCTGTAGCCAGAAAACCCCGTTGTCAGCAGTAAATGATCGCCTCCAGTGGCCGTCCAGGCCATGGACAGCAACAATACTAGACAAACGAGCGATCAGAATATGCTAGCTTTGATCTTCCAGGACACAAGCCAGGAGCACTCACTCTATTAATGGGTTGGTGGGATTTGCAAGGAGATGCAGACCCGTGGCTTCGTCGCTTACCTCCCACACCTGCTTATCCAGCAGGGCGTTGTTCTGATCTGCGCATGCATGGTCGCATATTGAAAGAAACTACAGAGAAACCTGCGTTCAGTGATGACGTCCAGACTACGAATGACGAGTCTCGAGAAACTGGGACTTTGGGTCGAAGACTCACCACCAAGGAGAGGATACGAGGCCAAACAAGCAGTCTCATCCCGATTGCCTGAGCAATACCCGTTGAGATAAAAGCAGTTGCCCTCTTATTGGTACGCCACGATGACCGTGCAACTCGTGATCCAGGTCAGTGCGACGGTGATGATGCGGGTTGTCGATGTGGGGCCGAGTGAGGCCCAAGACGTCGCTCGCTGCTACGACAGCATGGATTATGTACCCTCAATGAGCAGCCAGATGCTCAGCTGCCTCTCGAGAATCACGTGTGAAGGCAAGGCAGAATGGTGCTGAGGCTAGTTGCGAACAGCGGCTGATTGGCCAAGATTGCCAATATACAGGGGTTGAAGCGTTGAAGCGGCAAAATCCAGGGCTGAGGGGATGCCTGTCGTTTGCCTTATCTCTGCCTAGGCGGCCTCGAGGTATCAATAAATAACGAACAAGGGATCCGGATTTACCGAGTTATGTTTCAGACAAGATGCCGCAAGTAACCCAACCCACAACTGCTCGTCCCGCTCCCCCTTCTCATCCAGCCGCCCTCCCTCCGAATGCGATAACCCCCAAGATAATGGGGACAAGGCCACCAGCCCCGACTCCCATAACCATGCCTGCTTCAACCTCCATCGTAATGCCCAACCCAGTGGAATCGTCCATTGAGGAGTTCAAGATGTTCATCTCGTTCGTCTTCAGCGTGTCCATCTTTGGCGCCTCGACCTTCGCCGTCGTCGTGGGTCAGATGACCGACCCTGCCGACCTCTGGAAGCCCGATGCGCCGCCGTTTGCCTTGTCGACTGTCCGGACTTTTCTGGCCATCGCTTGGCTTTGCTTCATCCTCTCCATCGCGGTTGCCGGCTATAGCTCGAGTCTGCTCACCATCCGCCGGCACCAGGCGGGTGGTGTTTACGACGAAACCTGGGGTAAGAAGTGGGATGTGATTGGTATTCTAGCGTCTGCGATGCTTCACCTGCTGCTTGTGACGGCGTTTCTATTCTTGTCTCTGAGCATGGTGCCTTATGCAAACGCGGTTGGTTGGGTTGCGGTTGGCTTCTCTTGTCTCGCCTACGTCTTTGTGATGGGTCTGACAATCTACCAGTTCTGGTAAGTTCAGGGCTTGTAATCCCAAAATGAGTTGATCGAGAAGCGCTAACAATTGTGGTAGGAGTCATTTGAGACGAAAGTAGGACCCGGACATATTTTAAAGGGAATCATGAGAAACGATAGAATTCTACTAAGAAACCCAGTTTAAGACATGAGCAAATGATAAACCAAACCCCCAAAACTCCCAATCGCATTATCGTCAAGTCATTAGTCCGAGTCGCTGCTGCTGCTGCTAGAGCCGGAGCCGCCGCCTCTGCTCTTGTACTTCTTGTTCTTCTTGGGCTTCTTGTGCCTTTGATATTGTTAGTAACTCGTACCAAGGGGAAGATGGTTTTGGCGTTAGATAGACTCACTTCTTCATCTTGTTCTCGAGCACGTTGGCGCCAATGGCACCGGCAGCGGCGGCACCGAGGCTGCCTAGGATACCTCCTCCGGCCGTGTGCGCCGCCCAGGCTGCCGCTCCGCCGCCCACGAGAGTGGCGCCGAGGCCTCGGTCACCATCGGGTCCGACCTGGCCGGGCTGGCCGGGGTACTGGCCGGGAGCTCCCTGGTAGCCCTGCTGGCCGCCGTACTGGCCGCCTTGGTGCTGAGGGGGGTATGGGGAGCTTCCGCGCTGGTCGTGGCCCTGCTGGTGGGGGGCGCCGTAGCCCTGGCCGGGCGGAGGGGACGAGTAGCTAGGCTGGGGGGAGTGCGAGGCGTAGTTTTGCTGCTGGGGAGGGCCGGATTGGTACCCGCCGTGGCCCTGCTGCTGGTTGTCGTAGCCGTGGCCTTGAGGATGCTGGCTGTATTGCTGCTGAAGGCGCGGCAAAGTTAGCACGTCGGCGACAATGAATGGAGCGGATGACCCGGGAATGGAGTCAGCCAAGACGACGAACCTGTTGAGGGTAGCCCGGTTGGCCGTAGCCCTGGCCCTGCTGGCCGTAGCCTTGGCCCTGTTGGCCGTAGTTCTGCTGCTGGCCGTAGCCCTGGCCGTGCTGATCGTGGTGGCCGTATCCTGGTTGCTGGCCGTAGCCCGGCTGCTGCTGCTGCTGGCCGTAGCCGCCGCCGCCGCCGCCGCCGCCTCCGTAGTAATCCTGCGACGACATTGCGATGGAGATGTGTGTGTGTGTGGGTGCGAGAGAGGATGCGGGTAAGACTGAGGAGCGATGGTTCGGCCCGCTCGTTATTTGATGGATGATGAATGATCGAAGTTGCAAGAGAGAGACCGCCCCCCAAGGCGGAATAAACTCCCGTAATATAGCAAATAGCTCAAAGCTGCATCCGTCGTGTGTGCCTCACGGGCTCAGCTGATTAGCCAGACGCAACGTCATGGATGGCGCAGTGACTGCGGCGGGGTCACTCCAGCCACGTTTGCAGCCGAATTACCCGCAGAGGACACACGTATGACGGCCAGGAACGCCTTGCTGTGGCTGAGAGCGCGTGGATTTGCACGGATAGGGCTAGAGCCTGCGTCTCCCCCGGACAAGAGCCAGACGGCCTCCCCGACGCGCCGGGAAAAGCCAAGACCGTGGCATGTCGATGCCAAGTCTGTCTCGGCGATCTGCGAGCGATTAGCACGTCTCGCGTACTACTTCGTGGCCAAAGATAGCCCATGGTTCTACAACTGTCGTACGGTAATACGGTATTGCTGTCAAGTCGAAGCCTGCGGCCTCCAACCCCTTCCTCTACGAACCCTGTCCGTAAAATCCCGCTCGTGACTGGGTTCATCACAGTCTGAATGCCTCCTTCACCGTAGTCTCCAGCGTGTCTTCATCTAATGTGATTATTCGCCGTGTCCTAAAAAACACCCCAGGTTTGCAACTCCATCACTCAAGACTACGCTTAAGTCACGAACATGTCCAGTAAGTAACACGGCGAAATCTTGCACTTCGCGCAACACAATTCCGTGCAGCTGGCTGTGCGGCGGGCGGGGTAGCAATGCCCCGCCAGTTCAAGGATTCAGCACTGACAGTGTGTCATCAACTGCCAACCAGAGCTGAAACTGTGACGCTCAGTATTGTCGGGGGGTTTCTTCTCCCCTCATAACTGAAACTGCGAGCACAGGTCAAGTCAGTGCCTACGGAGAACATCATAGTTTTCCCTACTCAAGTGTGTTAAATAGTAGCGCCTCCAATTCAGACCCAGGAGCATGGATCATCGAAACGCTGCCCGCCCCAAGAGCTATAATTCACCCAGTGACGACACAGTGCATGTGCACGTGTCAGTGACGCAGATTCCCGTGCTCACGACAGATGTTATAGTAACCTTACTCGTCTGAGATTGGGAACAGAAAACGGGCAATAATATCCATCATTACTATCAGTCAAGGGGTAGATTGATAGGCTCTAGAGCGTTCGCCTGGTCTGCTCACTCAGATTAATTCGGAAGCTATTCTGGTTTCGTGAGTAGAGATGGTTGAATGGGTCTTCTACGTGTTATTCAAATCCACCCGAATCGCCGCGAGAAGCTGGGCCATCAAGACATGAATGCAAGCCATCGAATCAGTCTATTGCTACGATTGGAGCACCCTGTAATAAAACTATGGTCTATCAAATAACAGAACTTCATGACGTTGTGGAGTTAATGAGGAGCTGAGTATGTTTCCCGAGTTTAATATCAGAGTATTAACGAACCCAGGGCTTCGTGAAGTAGATATTGTGTCCTAACATCGCGGCATTCTCATATATTTTCATAATTTTGTGCCTTGGATTCGGGCGCTGGTGTGATCATGCTTCTGGAACTCGTGCCACTCATTGCACCGTCGACCCTCTCATACGGGCACATGCAAGGTGAGGCTCGAACCTTCGCTGCTCATGGTATGAAGTGTGAAGTGTGATGCGGTCCACTAGTACTGCTGTACTTACCTTGACCGTTGTGAACGGGTGCACGGCTCGTTCTCTTCAAGCTCTCAACCCCACAATCACAGACTAAAGTAAATGTACCAAACAACTCTCCAGATTTTGAGCTGCAATTAGTGAAGATCATTGCACACAAAAGCACAAAAATACTATTTTGTAGAACTAACTGTCAGTTGAGTCATCTTGGTAGTTAAATACAAACCACGTGTTATCATATTCTCATCCCCGTGGCGTCTGAGCCAAACTCCTCCATTTATCAGTTAAAGGTTTGCGAAGTTGCAATTCGATGGACAAACTACACGAATTTTCATAATTAGTATGAATAGTAAGCGTGGTCTGGTTGGTACTAATTCGATCGTTGTGCAGTAAAACATTGGATAAATTTCATCTGATGAAACCTTACTCGCGAAGCTTCATCGTCATCACTGTCCTCGTTCAAACTCCAGGTTAAAAAGTCTTATCAAAATATCGCTCGAATCCTTTGTGGATGGAGGAAGTGACGATGAGCATCTATCAAACTTTGACAAAGTCGGATTGAGAACTTCGAGAGGAAAATCACGTCAGCATTTGGGCAGCGCCTGAAGCTCGTGGAATCAAATATCAACATTATTCCCAACATCCCTTGCTGTGATGTATCGTAATAAGATACAGAGAGATCGTTCGTTTTTTCAGTTGAATCAGTCGATTCTTTGCTCGGAGTGGTGATTTTCGGCCGTGGGATTAGTCTGGTCGCCAGGAGGATCATGAAGGCAAGGCACCCTCTGGATGGCATAAGATCGATAAAGAACCTAGCGCGATCAACGAGGACCAATGAGGACCTCCAACTGCAACATCTAGCTCGTCATCCCACCATCCCGCTCGGTCGTGGCCCCCTCTGGAGACAGAAGTGAGGTTATATTTAGGCTGTCGGGTGTCGGGCTTCCTCAATCACGTTTCAGGAACCCACCGGGCTGTTATCGCACCAGATCCTGTTCATCCCACCGGCTCATGCCATCGGATTGCAGCATCGGCACGGGCTGTTAATCCCGGATTCCGTCTCCTCGCGCTAATGGAGGCCCTGGAATCGGGACTTGGGGTTGCGGACTTGCAGCTGACCCGCCCCGGTGCTCGCCGCTTGTAACGCTGTCACTCGCCATCTGACGCCATCGCGGATCAACGCCAACATTCGACCTTGACGGCAGAACTTCAACTGCGGGGTTGTTCGAGGCAGAAGTGGGAGGAGTCCACATTTGATGGTGCCTTGGTTCGGCTCCGAGTTGGAGGGAGTCGGGGTAAAAAGAACGAGCCGTGTTGAGGTTGAGGTGTGTTGTTTGAACTGAACATCTGACGCTTCATTATCTGGAACTAAAAGTATGTAGCTGTTCAGCATGTCCAGGTTGAATAAAGCATGCTAATTGATAAACGCTACCATTTCAATTGGGCTTTTCATCCCTTCTCAATCGTTTCCGGGACGATCTTATCCCGTTCGGCCGACATCGGTTGTGGTGGTAAGGCGTGATCTTTGAGAAGTTGTCGCAATAATTTCGCCATTATGGAGATTAATAATTCGCTAGTCTACTTTCACTTAACGACAGCTACTCGGTCGCAGGTAAACATATAAAGCAAACCACAAGAAGTTCATTTTAGACATGAGAACTCAAGCAAGAAAGTGAAAGATCCAGCATTCAAAATGACCACCGAATTCATCAGCGTTACTTTCCCCAATGCCTCCACGGAGCTCGCTCCCATCCCTGGAGCCGGCATTGACCCTGACTATCTCATCCGCTATGCCCGCTCACTGGACGACCACGAGTTCAACTACACTCTCGTCCCCTATGGCTCATCCTCCTTCGACCCTTTCACTATCGGCGCTACGATCGCCGCCGTGACCAAGAAGCTCAAGGTCATCATTGCCCTGCGCCCCAACACCCTCTACCCCACCGTTGCTGCCAAGGCGCTGGCGACTCTGGACCAACTCAGCAGGGGCCGAGTTGTCGTGCATTTCATCGCCGGCGGAGACGACGCCGAGCAGGCCCGAGAGGGCGACTTCTTGAACAAAGAGGAGCGATACCTACGCCAGGAGGAGTACATCAAGATCCTTCGCCGAGCGTGGAAGTCGGATGAGGCCTTTGACTGGGAGGGCAAGTACTATCAGTTCAAGGACTTCAGAAACGCCGTCCGTCCTACCAATGGCACGATCCCCGTCTCCGTGGGAGGATCTTCCGACGCCGCCTACCGCATTGGCGGTGCCCTTGCCGACATCTTCGGCCTCTGGGGTGAGCCTCTCAAGGAGACCAAGGAGCAGATCGACCGCATCTACGCCGAGTCCGACAAGGCCGGCCGCTCCAAGGAAGACCGCCCTCGAATCTGGGTGACCTTCCGCCCCATCGTCGCCGAGACCGATGACCTCGCCTGGGCCAAGGCCCACCGCACCCTGGACCTCCTCAAGGAGAACCGAGAGAAGGGCCAGAGCAGAGTCCCCGTCAACGCTCCCCCGCCCCAGAACGTTGGATCCCAGCGTCTCCTTGACATCGCCAAGCGCGGCGAGGTCCAGGACCGAGCTCTCTGGTACCCTACTGTCACTGCCACCGGAGCCCGTGGCGCCTCGACTGCGCTGGTTGGATCTTACCAGACGGCTGCCGACTCCATCCTGGACTACGTTGACCTGGGTGCCACTCTTATTTCCATCCGTGGTTACGATAACTTGAACGACTCCATCGACTACGGACGATACATCCTGCCCAAGGTACGGGAAGGCTTGAAGGAGCGTGAGAACAGTGCCAAGAAGGCATGATTGTCAAGATTTGTTGCAAGAACCAAGATGTAAGAGTTGGGATGTTCGGGTATTAACCTTAGTTCATCAGAAACTATACTATGAAGTTAATGAAAGCCAATAACCTATTCTGATTATATTCGAACTTGAAGATGAAGTCTTGTGTCTGTTTGGTCGTGAACTGACAAAATAACGTTTCTATGATAAACCAGTTTCCTAGTGATGAAGTTGATGTTGAAATCTTGTAATCAAATAAACCAAGGCGTCTAATGATTGGGGCTCGTATAATGTTATTATACAGCACAAGCTGATTTGAACAGTCCATTTCTGGCTCGTAACTTCGCTACTTAGGTACTACACTGCGAGATATCAAGCTTGTAACAACCTCCTTGCCGTTTTTAAATGAGAAATAAGTAATTAAAATGCCTGCGTCTGATAAAAGCTTCAGACGAGAAATATTCAACCGAAATTCTCCAATAACTCTAGGTATAGCCTGAGACAGTGCCTAGTGTTCGTTAATATCATTGCATGTTCATGTCTTGGGTATAGTCGAGTTGTAACACTCTGTCTTCAAGACAGCCGCATATTTAGATATCTAAACCGAACTTCTAGCTTAGGACTTAAAATAGCCCCTGCAAGACAACTTTCAACGATGGTTTTGATTGGGCAAGTACCCTATTATTGTCACGTGTTTAAGTCAGTTTTCAAACTTGCCAGCCATTGTCTCAAGTTCTCAACCAACTACACCTCAAATTAATTCCTAGCAGCATCGTGCACTCCCAACTCCCCAACCCCATCCCCAACATGGACGATGCTGTCCGTCCAACCAAAGAAAAGTCCAAGGAAATCTTCGAGAAAGCCTTTCGTGTCTAGTCTCGCCTACGCACCCCGGCTTTGGAGGCCAGCTTCCCGGTCTGCTGCCTGGAACAAGTTGAGTCGGCCTTTCCTGACCACCCAGCCTTTCCTCGCCAGATCGTCTTGGAGTACTGGGCCGGAAACCTTACCGCCAGTGGTGTCTCGACCTGGGACACAGTGACAGATAAATCAACTCCCTGTTTGCTCCGTTCATTCCAAAGGTAGTTTCGGATACCCGTGTCAACTCATAAACCGACGCCCATTGGGCTCTCTAGAGATCCTCTGCTGGGTCTTCCAAATTTGTTCAGAAAGGACGACAACCATATCATGATCTTAGTCCTGGCGTGGGCATATATCTTGTCTGCACGCTGGTCTGAGTTAATTCCTGAGGCCAAGCCACTTCGGTATACGGATAGTCGTGCTAAGAACTATGGCAATGAAGAACCATCCGCTCTCGAACCAAGTGATTCAATATTCGTGGATCTTGGCACCACCGATAGAGACGCAACTCGGTGGTGGGCAGCTGTTCTAGCACCCGAAGAGGGCTGGCTCTCAATTATCGATGGTTCTAGTCATGAATTGCGGTCTCCGTGGTCTGTCCGGCTTCCCAAGAAACCCATCTTTGTTCTTCCGGCATCGTCATTTTCGCCGCCTCCATCCTCCACTATAGCAATGCGATACCTCGAAGATTACACTGCTTTTCATGATGTTGAAGACCAAACTCGTGCGGCACTCTCTGCGACCCTACTGCTGCCATTAGCAAACCTCGAGGGCGGGCGAGTCCCGCTCCCGACACCTCGAATTCTACAAAATTCGGGCTTAAGAGGTGTCGCCCAACCAGGGAATGAAAGACGATGTGTTCTTTCAACGCCCCAACTAGACAGGCTCCTTACTTTGAGCTGCAACAGAGAGGGCCTGTCAGCTCTCCTATTGAGCATCTTTTTTGACTCTGCCGTGCCCTGCAACCTTGCCAGCGCCTGGTTGCAAGGCACCTTTGCAGTACTTGACGCTCAGACAGATCACGAGGGCCTTGCGCATATCTTGATCCGCAAGAGCCCTCAACTGGGGTTTCTTTGGCTGGGTGCACTCCTTACAGGCCTTCATAAAAGTTTTCTCCGACGGGCACGACTCGGAAGTTGCGATATCGAGTTACATGCAGCTGCATGGACAAGAACTCTACAAAGTTTCATACAACTCCCTTCATCTCAGGACACAAGGGCTGGCACAATTCAGCGAAGTGATGAATGCCGTCTGCTTTACCTTGCTTCGGAGGAGTATCAACCACGTGTTCCAATGTCTTCATGGGAGCCATTTGGGGAGACGACTTTGGAGAATACCGAAATTGACGTTCGTCTGCATGCGTCTTGTAAAAACCACGGCCTTGCCTATAAGGCGTGGTCTTGGAATTGCGGAGAACAGGCTCAACAGGTACACTCGGCATTCACCCATGGGCTGAGTGTACCCACTACATCGCCGCCCAAGGTGGTTGCAGACAGCTCCAACGACCTTGAAGATGCTGTGGTTCCTTTTGACATTTTCGACCCCGAAGATGAAGACGCCTCCTGCCATGCGACCCTCAGCGCCTTTATGTGGCTTCGCCGCGACGGGTTCCCGGCTGCCGAGCAGGGCATACGTCACCATGAATGGCTGCGTGAAGTTCTTGACCAGGAAGACGAGGAAGCCTACGAGTCATGGTCAGACTGGGAGGCTGCTGATGGAGCAAAGAAAAGAAGAGCCAAGTCGGATATATTCTTACCCAAGCTGACGAGGTGGAGGACGGGAATAGATAGAACCTCGGATAGCTTTGTATGATTCTGGGTCCGGAATCCAACTCGGCACACACTTGTCGGAGGAGGAAATGGCCCAGTTTGTTACCCGTTTAGTCAAAGAGGTGGGGGTCACTGGTAGACTAACTCCGCAAGATGCAACGTTTGACCAACCGGGCCCTGAGGATTACGTCGAGAAGAGCGTAAACCTCTGGTGCGGGGAAACCATGACTTTCGGGAAGAGTGCGGGCACCTCGGGATCTCATCATTTATTAAATTATTCGAGTTATAGGATAGTGAGCCTTCCCTATTCTCTTCCTACTATTATTGCCGTCGGTTTTGTCTCAAAATGTCTTCATCTGAACGCACGTATCCTCTCTACAAGCCTAAAAATCATGTTCCCCCAGTTCCCAGATGGCAGCTTGTTCTTGGAGCCGACAAGGAGCGAGTGCACACAGCATACATCGGCGTCCAGCAACACTCGCAAAATGAAGACTCTGCAAATGCTCGACTACAAGCTCTTCAGGCTGTCGACTCATGGCTTCATCACCAGGCCGATGATGGCCCTTTAGCATCAGAGACTTTCAACTTTCTCGACGGAAACGACGCAAACGACGCTACTGTCTGGGTTTGTTACTGGCTGAATGAAGAAAGCTACAAGACAAGCCTGAATCGTCTCAATCTGAGGTCATTGTACTCCAACTTACCTATTGTTGGCCGCAAGTCTATTGGACTCTGGCAAGAAAGCTTCTCAACCGCAATATCACGACTGGAGACCAACTACTCTGGTCTTGACTATCTGCCCGGACTGGCCAAACTACCAGAAACCGACGTCGCCGAGCATTCTCTTTCGGCATATTGGGGGGCTGCAAGGGACCGAATCCCGGACTCTGCAAACGATCTCTTTACCGAGACAGATACACACCCCCCTACGTCCGTTCCGTCAGGACTTGGGCAACATCTTGTGGGAACCAATCACCATAATCTCGTCCACATCCGCTCCGGTCAATTCTGGCACAACTGCGACGCAAAGGAGAGTGCTGCATACGAGGAAACGCTGGAGCCCACGCTACGAGAGGGCCTGCAGTTTCTGTGGGACAATCCTGATGAAGGCGGCGCTGTTGGGTTGCGATACCTTCAAAACCAAGAGAATCCCCTGTCTGGAGTGGATAATGAGCGAAAAGAATCGTGCGTTGCCGGGTTCTTCAAGAGTTTGGGATGTTTGGAGACGTGGGCCAAGAAGCATCGATCGCATCTTGCGATTTATCGCGGAGCCTTGGCCCACGCTAAAGCCTTTGGTGATGCGAGGAAGTTTCGAACCTGGCATGAAGTGTCAATACTCAAAGAAGGAGACGCTACATTTGAGTATATCAACTGCCTATCCGATACTGGCGTGATTCGATTTGTCCCGCTCACTTCGAAGGAGGAATCCTTAGAAACATGACCGCAGTTGGAATACGCTGGTCGAAATGACTTGATAGGCCTTCTACTATATGGTGATTGTTACGTAGTTTATGAACTACAGGCCGCTACTCTCAATGCTGTATTTTAGAAACATTGAAAAGACAGAAATGGCATCTTACTATCTACACCATAACTGGGAAGTCGCAGCCGTGATTCACTCACAGAAATAGCCCGGTAAACTACATGTTCCCGACCACCTAAACCCCTGCCCAGGAAGACAAAGCGTTTCCACTTATGATTGACATCTGACTCTGCCAAGCCTGGTCGTTGCCCGCGTACAAATCCGGCCGGATGTTTTCCTGTTCTGAGAACTCGGAATACTCGGCCAGCTGCAGCAGCTCGGACGGAGCCAGTCCGTGTGCTGTGCAGTACGCGACCAAGTTCCCGCCGTCCTTGTCGGTTTCGGAGCATATATCCGACAGACTCATGCATGCAAGTGTCGCGTGCAGGAGCTTTTTGAAAATGGCTTGCTTCTTCGCTTCGGCTGCATACCAGAGCGGTCGTCGTCCCTCGGCGTCCTGAACTAGGATTGCGTCGCTAGCTTTCTTGGCTCCTAGAAGGATGTCGCAGATGGATTCGTCGCCGAGGATTGCGGCCAGGTGAAGGGGTGTTCGTTGAGTCTCGTCTCCCTTCCAAAAGTCCAAATTCGAGTTTTTGGACAGTAAACTAACTTCCTCTCTTAGACCAAGGAGGACAGCGAGGTGCAAGTTTGTTCGGCCGTCGATATCCGTTTTCACTTCCCGTGGAAACCTACAACCCCACTGAAAGACTTGTTTCCAGTTACGTGGTGAAGCATGGTTGAGGATCCTATCCCCGAGCGAGTTCAGGGCACTGGCGAATCCAAGCCAGGTCTTGATTAAAAGGGTTTCCATCACCTCGTCTTTTGACATCGGCATTACGCTTGGATAAACCATAGAAGTCCAAGCCCAAAAGTCCGGCATGATGTAGTGTCCTTTCAACCCGAACTTCGCGGCAGTGGTAGCCATGAGACTCGGTAGGTCGTGAGATTTGAGAGCTATTACAAACTGCATATTGGGTTGCCTTGAACTCTGCGCCAGGCTCTTGTGATAGTACACAATGGCCAAAGCAAACTGGCCATCAGCAATCAGGCTCATTGCCTTTTGCTCAAATGTGCTTGCAATCCCAGAAGGTTGCAAGAACTTTGGCCTCGAGGCTGCCGAGGAAGAAAGGATGAATGGATTGATCAACATCCCAGACAGTGGGGAAGCAAGCGTATTGAGTGCTCCTGCGAGAAAATCCCTTTCAGCGGTTCCTCGCTCTCTTTCGAGTCTGTGAATGACTTCGGACTGCAGCGCAGTGTGAAAGACTTTTAGGAAATCATTTAATTCCAAAAGCCTGGCGTGCAACGAGCCGTAGACTCCTTCAC
This sequence comes from Neonectria punicea, assembly GCA_037954315.1. Taxonomy (NCBI): domain Eukaryota; kingdom Fungi; phylum Ascomycota; class Sordariomycetes; order Hypocreales; family Nectriaceae; genus Neonectria; species Neonectria punicea. The sequence continues at coordinate 70,682 of JAZAVJ010000183.1, read as the reverse complement.
AGTGGTGCCGCAGTCGTCTGACTGCAGCATCATAAGCTGCCTCTTGTTCGATGTATTCAAGGGAGAGTAGCTGGAACATTCCGCGAGCATTACCCCTTCACCACTGGTGTTAGTAATCGTTGGACGTCACGCATTTGAGACGGGGGAATCATGAGCGCACTTACAAATCTTTCAAGTCCCAAGCTTGGCGTTCTCCATGCATCACAAGGCTCGCAGGGATGGAGGGTAGCAGGGGGTCGTGATGCGCCGTGGTCTGATGGTTGGGCAGATTCCCGCCATCCTCTCCCCCATCAATTCCAAGTCGGCTTTTTCTCCTTCTCCTTGTTTTCCGAACAAGTTCGGAACATGCAAATCCTCTTTCCTTGCAGCGATCGCATTTCTTCGGCCATGTCCTGGCTTGAGGAGTACACTGCACATCCGCATTAGACAGGCGATGATGCATGTAATACAAAAGATTCTGACCTTTTTTTTGTCTCGTCGACAGAAAGTACAACTTTCCATGTGAAGTCGCCTCCCTAAGCGGCTGTGGCTGTTCGCCTCGGTAAGTGGTTGTTGCAGGGGTACCGCCAGCTCATCATTAGACTCCAAAGTTGAATCGCTTCCAGATGGCATGATTTGAATTTGGAATTCGTGGACGTGAAGGGTGGGTGTGGCGGGGCAAATGTGGTCCGATCTTTGATATGTGACCAAGACTTTTAGACATAAGTCTTCAGTGCTTTTCTTTGTCGAGTTGCACGCGGATAAGGCTGCGAGTTTATAGTCCGACAAAGTGCGATGAGAGGTGGCCAAGGAATCCAAAGCCACGCTGCCATAGCCCCACGCGCGTGTCTTCTTACTTCTGGTAGAATAATCGAACGATTGATAGTGGTAATTTGTATGCGAACATCCGACTTCTGCAATGACGTACGGCTAGGAAAATGCAAAGTGTCATCACTAACGCCTAGCTGAAATGCGCCGGGCGAATGAAGTTGTAACAACGGCGGCTAAAAGCCTTGCGGACCACGCCACGCTTTTAGGCAATCGCACTTCGCACTTCTAATTTTTAGGGCTGCCCGCCTTGATTATGGTCACTATGCTCTTCTACTTTGCTAGTGGTGGACAGCCTGTCGTTCGATGAAATGAGCGGTCATGGCTCTGGGTAGCAAACAGTCCTATGTTATCGCAGTTCGCACTTACTGCGCTTTGAAACTCGTGTTGGCCATCGGCCCATCGCTCCAAATAGTTGTTACTCGGTGCGCCCAGTCGCACTTCGTCGGACTTTCGAGTCTAATATTAAGCCGCCGACAGTGCGTCCTCGACATGAATTGACGTAGTCCATTTTCCGATGCTTGATTAAACCCTTAGTCTTTGTTGCTGTTCATTTCTCAGTAAGCCTTCTCAATACATGCCCACTACGGAGTAACTATGTCACCTCTGCCCATCCTACAAAGTGAGGACGTGGTTGACCACGGCCCAAGTTCGACGTCTCACAACAATGACATGATGTCATTGCTTTTCGGAATTTTCGCGACTCTCACAGGCTCGGTTAGCCTTCTGCTAGCATATCTTCAGTTCTTGCAAATGAGAAGATACAATAGGCAGAGCGAAATACGACCGCACAATCCATGGCAGAGGTTGGTGACCCAATTTAGGAACCCCTTAGGATGGCTTGTTTCTAATAGAGAAATGTTTAGGTTCTACGACACTAGACCTTTACCACAACCCTTCGCCCTCCCTCATCTTCCAGCATCGGCAACATTTCGATCGATGTGCTAGCGGTCTGATTATGTGGTCACCGAATGTTGAAGGTTGACAATCTTTATTGTCTACGGGTGGGAGGATGGAAGCAGCTGAGTTGCGAGTTGATGACGAGAGCCCTAGAAGCAGAACTTTGAAGATACGAGGTGGTCAGCCAAGGACGGGTGCTTGGAAACAAGGTGCCAGCTTCGGAAGAGGACCGATGGGTTGTATTTATATTCGAACTGGTCTTTCCATTTTAGGTCGGAGATTTTAGCATACCTACGTTAGAGAAGAATTTATAATTCACTACTTAATGAGTCACGGTTGAGACGAACCGGATGTGGAATCATTTCATATCAAGACAGTGAGAGGTTCAGAGTCACGTCCAGAGTCATTTGGTGATAATCCACATTGAAACAGCACATCTCCGCGGCCCCGCCAATAATTCCAAACCTCGGGGCTCCGCGCCGAATGTGTGGAGTCACACGCCAAAGAATGCGGGGTCTAGGTCGAACAGAATTGAGTTGGGCTTCGGATCAGCCCCGGAGTTGTCCTGTTGTTGCATGTTCTAAGCATATGCAAGACACTCATATTTGCCTGTTACCAATCGATCTATCTAATTAGAAGACTGGAGTAGAATGTCGCAAAGCCAAAAACCACCCTTCCTCCGTGCATCGGTGCCCCCAGCCCATCGTTACTAATGCCACGCTTTCGATACGTGCCCACACCGGGCAGATCGAACCGGAAGCGAGCCGGTCGAATCCACCTGCTCCGCGTTTGCATCTTCAACAAGCCGGCTCCGATTCCGCTCTGTCGAACTAAGACGATTACTCAATCTCGACGCGAGCACACACGTGCGACGAGAGCTGCTGGGTTGACTTTGGGTCCGCTTCCATTGGCTGCCACCGTCCGCCCTTTGACTAACATGCGAGCGGGGACGCACGAATGAGTGGTTGTTTCTTATCTAACGAAAACACCACCTACAGCAATTCTGCCATATAAAGTGTCGGGCATCACCCTCTTTCGGGTTTCGCACTCATATCGCTTCCAATTTCCTTCTTAAACTTGGCAAAATACCGTTTCTCCTTCAGCAATGCATCTTCGACCTGACCACGCCGAGAATGACCTCCGGGTCCTCCGAAATCTGATCCGGGAGAACGCTCTCGGTCAAATGACCACTGCCATTCCCTCTCCAACGCACCCTTTCCTCCAGACCAGCCACATTCCTTTTGTGCTGGACATCGAGGATGAGTCGAGCGAGACTGAACTGGGGCGATTGAGATGCCACATGGCGAGGCAGAACCCCCAGGCCAAGGCCATGATGGAAAGCTTGACGGAGAAACCTGCACTCGAAAACGTCATCGAGCAGGACGTTCTCATCATCTTCACCTCGCCAGTCCAGCACTACGTCACGTCCAAGTTCTACACGGAAACGAAGCTTGGTAGCGGAAAGGTCGTCCCGACCTGGAACTACGCGGCAGCTCAGGTCTACGGGCGGGCAAAGGTCTACTTCGACTCCAAGTCTGACGAGTCGGTCAACTTCCTCCAGACGCAGATGGAAGACCTCAGCCACCAATGCGAGACGTCGATCATGGGATACACCGGAGGCGACGCCCCTGTGGAATGGAAGGTCTCAGATGCGCCCTCGCGGTACGTCGAGCTTCTGAGGAAGGCTATCATCGGAGTGGAGATCACCATTACCCGCATGGAGGGCAAGTTCAAAATGAGCCAGGAGATGGGCGTTGGTGACAGAGAGGGCGTCATCAAGGGGTTCGCAAGGCTGGACTCCGAGACGGGAGGCGCCATGTCGAAACTGGTCAAGGAGCGTTGTGATCAGAAAGACGAGGCGAAGGCTGCGGCGAAGAGCGCGGCCCAATAGTCACAACCTGTGTTTGTTTCACACGAGGCGTTTCCAATGGGATCGTTCAACTTGTGATCGAGGGATGACGGGCGTTTTAGAATGGGAATTCAACCTCCCGATAGTATTGGAGAAGGGCATACACGATACCAGCGTTTGGGTTCAAGGATAGCATCGCGTGACTACTTTGGAAGACCCGTTACTTGGAAGCTGATGAGAACATGTTTAAAATACAAGTGTAAGAGAGCCCAAGACGTGTTTAGATAACGTTTGATTCCTCCTGATTGATAGATGCTTACGGACACGCCAGCCTTGAACTGCTCTTATTAGTGAGATCTAACATACCGCTGAGTTGTACGCTTACGTGTCTGAAAGTAGCCACATGCAGGATTATGGTCGTCTATGGAGACTACGTTCCGTATCATAATAGGTAGATAGCCTTCAGTTGGAATCCGATGCGACTATTTGAACAGTGCCTAATTGCTACCCCAACTCGACAGACCTCAACCCAATGATCGTGCGGGGTGCGCACTCACGACCTTGCACCGAAAACACACACGACCTCGAGAAACGGTCCTGGATTATCAAAACCATAATTGTGCCAGTTCACTCAAGGGATCCGCCTAAGCCCAAAGTCAAAGTCTGTCTAACAACTTCTCAAGTTCGTTGACTGATACTGGATGAGTTGAGTCCCCAGCTGACGCGATAGTCTAATATCGCAGTTCGATTTTACCACGCCCTGCATCATTTCTCAAGTCGAAAATGGATTCCTCAGGTGGTAAAAATGCCCAAGTCGACGAGAAAATTGATCTCACGAAGAGAATCCTCCCTCAAATGACCCTCGCGCAAAGAACCCAATCCCTCGGCACCAACGCGCACACGGCAGCAGCCAGAGACTCCGCCGCCGGCCGGTTTGACCTCTCCGGCAACGCCATCATCACGGGCGGTGCTGGAGCAATAGGACTGGTCGTCGCACGGGCTATACTTCAGCATGGGATTTCCGGTCTGGCGCTGTTTGATCTCAATGTCCAGGATTCGAAGGACAAGATCGAAGCGCTGAGAAAGGAATTCCCTGCCGCTAAAGTACTGGGGTATGAAATTGATATCACGAATGAGAACCAGGTCGCCGACGGCGTCACTAAAACGGCCGGTGTCCTAGGCTCGGTGGACGCGCTGGTCTGCTTCGCAGGGATCGTAGGCTGTGTACACGCGCTTGACATGCCGACCAGTCAATGGAGACGCATCCTCGACGTCAACACTACGGGCTCATTCCTCTGTGCGCAAGCCGCAGCTCGCCAGATGGTCCAGCAGGGCACAGGCGGACGCATCGTATTCACGGCATCCATCTCGGCGCACCGCGTCAACTTCCCGCAGCCGCAGGTCGCATACAACGTGAGCAAGGCAGCGCTGTTGATGCTGAAGAGCTCGCTGGCGGCGGAGTGGGCGCGGTACGGCATCACGGTCAACAGCATTAGTCCGGGGTACATGGATACGGTTCTGAATGAAGGGGATGGGCTTGCGGAGGCCCGAAAGGTCTGGCAGGAGAGGAATCCAGCAGGGAGAATGGGTATTCCCGAAGAACTGACTGGGGCCGTGGTCATGCTGCTGAGCAGGGCTGGTTCATACATTAACGGGGCTGATATTGTTGTTGACGGAGGAGGTATTGTCTTTTGAGGAGCTGTTCTATTCACATAGTTTATATATCTCATTCGCTGGTTCTCATAATGGCTTCGTTGAGACCTAAGATCCTGGCGCTAGGGAACGGTTCAACATTGCAGCTCATGTGGCGGAGGCTGCGCATTAGGCGCTGGCGACAATGTCTCGGATGACCGGATCCATATGCACTACGGAACCTTGGCTTTGTAGGCCGAGACTTGCAGGCCATTTAAAGGATTCCATGAGGGTAAGTGGATGTACTGTTGAGTTGATCGTTGGTGCGCCTTGATCGACACATCCCTGGTAACTCCCAAGCGATTCCCGAGAACGATCGCCTTGAAGGGAGAGCCTCTTTCACATGTCTCATCCAGAGAGCGCCCAAGTAAAGACCTCGTGATGGTAGATGCGGGCCATCTCCGAGCGTTGCAGGTTGTCGCCGCCGATCGCGAATGCCGATTGACGAAGCGGAACCCTGCGGGATGCCACGGTAACCTCGGGAAGCACTGATTAGCAAACCTCGAAGGCTCTCTGCCAGCATCAGAGCACTTGGGCCAATCCCGGCAGTTGCGAGTCGGAACCAGGGACGAACAACGCCCACGGACCCGACACGTGGAGTGGGCGATTGGACTTGGCACCCGCCTTGGCATCCGCCGACAACCTCACGATGAGAGCCACATGGCTGGTGAAGGTTCATGCAGGAACCTTCGCATGTTGTATTCAAGGCTCTGGCAAGTGGGAGTGAGGAGAAAATGAGGGCCGAGATGGATGGATTGACTTAATTACTCACGAACTGACACGGGAACTGAGACACGACGCTGCCGAAGCATCCCAGCACAGCCCTGTCACCGCCATCTCTTCAAACCATCGCGACTCCAAACTCATGCCCGCTGGCAGAAAAACCGTCTCATCAACAATGAACATGATTCATGATGCCTCACACCTGATTCAGCGCACCCTACCCGTACGAATGAGGCTAAGAAGCCGCAAACAGCGAATCAGCGGCCCCACGTGTCGGCGTGGACGGTCATGTGGAACCGGTCTCGGGAACGCGATGCTTGAAGCGGGTCCATCCAATGAAGATATGAAACCATGTTCGGCAAGTCAACTGTGACGAAACGGAATGTGCTCGTTCACAAGTCGTCTATGCATTCTTGTTCGCATTCGCGTTTGCCGCTGAGAGCGTGGGTGTCGACAACGCGAGCGAGAGGGGCAGAAGCGGGGTGTGGGGGTTCGGTGATTGATGCACTTGAGCCCGATGACTGACTGAGTGCGAGTTATAAACCTCAACGGCGCCTCTCGATGGCGCGAAATGTTCTCTTGTCGGATATGCTGCTGGGTAGCCGTATCATCCAGGCCTTTCTTGTTCTTCCTTGTGGATGAGTCCGTTGTTGACCTCCCTCATTCATCCGCCATCCTCCCAACTGCAGGACCGATATCCCCTCACAATGGACAAGACCACTTTTCTAACAGCTTCCATAGTGGAGCTTGGTGCTTCTGTCAACCCCCGCTCCGACATCATCAGGCTTCTCGGGCCCGCCCTAGAAACCGCTTTTCGTTTCCAAAGCCTCATCAGTTCCCTCTCTCTCTTCGTATGCGTGCAGGCATGGTTCCTCGCCAGCGTCGCACTGGTCAACGTTCTATACGCGAGCAAGATTTTAGCGTTGCAGGCGTCCATCGCAACCAAAGCCGGCGCATTCCACGGGTACGCAATGTCGAATAGAGCAGCGGCTGGCATCTGGAACTCCAGAGCCATCCAGAAATTGCGGAAGAAGCTCTGGGACGAGTTTGCCCTGTTTATTCTGGGCAGCGGCAATACTGTCATCACCGTGTTCTTCTGGCCTGGGTGGTGGGTGCTCGGAGGAGCGTCGTTGAGTCTTTGGCTGCTCTTCGGATGAGCATACCTCCTTGAGTCCCATGCGGGCTCTGCTCACGAACAATACGTAAACGAAAACGAACCCGATAAACAAACGAGTCATGCAGAGACGACACCATCCTCCCTTGCAATAATCACGAACACGATTCCTCAACGCGAAAAGAAAAAAGTGTTTCCACCGGCATCCTTCTGGACCTCCGTGGAATAGTCCTTCTCTGGGTCGAATTCCTGCCACACACTGGCGGGGTATATGTGTTTGTTCTTCTCGAACCATCTCCGGTCGACCACCTTTGTCAGGCTCGGGTCATCGTTGGCACCCTCGAGGGTGCTAATGTCGGGGAGAGCACGAACGGCAGCGGTTTTGGAGGCGACAGTGATGAGACTACCGTCGTTTTCGCTGGTGGTAAGATCGGTCGGTTCTCGTTTTTGGGGGGGCTCCACGCTGTAGTCAAACAGCTGTTGGCCGCCGGGACCAAGGGCCTTGTTCATGGCAAAAAAGTGAAAGTCATAATGCTGCGTAGACAGTTAGAAGATGAGAATGAAGAGCCAGGTAATACAACTTACGTGAGGTATGATCACTGTCCCGCGGACAAGCATCAAGTCGTCAACGCCTACTCTCGCCCATTCCCTACGAGCGTTCGCCTTTTCTCCAACACCAAGCTCGGCGCCCACCTTCCTGCTCTTGTCCAAAAACACCCATGTGTAATCGCCTTTCTTGACTCGGACCGTTCCACCAGGAATATTGGTGCCGTCGTAGAAGACAAACGGTATCGCAATCTCGGTCGCTTTGACGGCCTCCTGCAACGCAAGGAACTCGCGGCGCAAGGCGTCTCGCTCGGCAGCCTCTTTTCGCAGGGCAGATTTCGTCACAGACTTCGGCACAATTCCAACAGCAGTGTTGGCCTTGAACTTCGCCTTCCCCTTGCTTTCCCCCAGATTTTCTTCAGTCGAGGTGGTCTTCGGCTTCGGGGTCGATGTCGGCGCCAGTCCGTCTTGTTCGTCTCCTTCGTCGTCAAAAGAGAGCAACTTCCTGCCCTGCTTCTTCTTCTTCTTCACGGGACGAGACCCATTTCCCGTGTCACTGCCGACATTGTCAGGAGTGGCTGTCACAGAGCGATCCGGTGTGGACGTGCCTGAGAACGCAGCCTCGTGAGCTTCGCGATCCTGCTGGTCGATGACCTGAGCGCGCCGCTTGCGGAAGTCGGAAAGCGCGACGAGGCCGACCGTGTTCGTTGACAGCCTCTGGTTTGTTGTCTGGTTTTGCGGCGTGAACCGCGATGAGTTTTGGCTGGACATTGTGGATTTGGGAGCTGCCTTGCGCGTCGGTGAAGATGCTGAAAGTTCGTAGGGCGGGATGGATGGATTGGCAGGTAGCCAGAAAATTGTCCCGTGATCGGGGTACAGTGTGCACTGTAAGAGTCACTGTGACTAGAGTGAAGCCCCCCAACCAAACCACAGTGCACATTTCAGATGCTCTAGATCTGACACTTGCTGATTCAATTGTAAATCGTGCTCTTTTTTGCCATTGGTAAGGAAACATAGAAAGAAAATATCGAAAGCTATCATGTCTCAATAATTTTAGTAAATTGTGCGAATCCTCTCTGCGCGCCGATATACCGGCAGCTTGCCAGGTGAAGTCATGTTCCACCCTACCCAATCAGCCTGATTCAAGGCAACCTTTTGCCCTCCCTCGTCGCCTGTCCAACAAGAGAATTGGTTGTATCTTCAGCGTACCGCTTATATGCCAAGATATATCGCTCCTCCGAGCTCCAAGTCGCCGTGACACTCTCCCTCTCCGTCGTCGCCTTGAACCATTTGGCCCACCTTGTCCACAAGCCCCCATCTTCTCCGCTGCCTGGCTGGGGAATTCCATGTCCACCAACTTTGTAGTGGTCGATGAGGAAGAGACGCTTGGCCCACGGCGCAAGACAGATGTCTACAAGACTGAAGCTGGTTCCAAGGAAGAACGGGCCTTCCGAATCCATCTGCTCGACGAAGGGCTTGATATGGCCACATAGCTCCTCTCTGGCCTGGTCGAGACTGTATTGCTTCTCTGGGGTGTGTTGCAGAAGCTTGTAGAAGGCCGGGATGATGCGCGTGCTGATGTGGTCGATCCAGAGCCGGCATCGTGCTCGTTCGTATGGATCGGACGGAAGCAAGTGTGGGCCATACGAAGCCTCATCCGAATATGCATCCTCGAGGTATTCGCAAATGATGTTGCTCTCGAACAGAGGTCGTTGGTTCTTGCCCTTGGCATCAACAGCGACGGCCAGCGTCGGTACCAAGCCTCTTGGGTTCATCGCCACAAATTCCGCTTCTTTCTTGTACGGGTTGATCTCCACATATTGATGGGGAATCTTCTTCTCGCAGAGAGTAATCCAAGATCGTTGGACGAACGGGCAAAACCAACCGCCGTAGAGCTTCAACGGGTGGTCGTCTGAGTGTTTAGCAGCGAGATCAGCCGCGGCGCCCGTCGTTTCGGGAGGCAACGAGGTATCGATATGGGCCATTTTGTGGAAGATGGCCAAGTGATGAGGTTGCAGTACCTCAACTCTGATTGTAGTTGTGTAAGAAAACTATGACGAGAATGGTTGAATGACGTGAGTACTTCGTACGTGTGACTAGGAGTGAAGTGCGGAGAACAATAACGCCATCTTGTGGGGCCTTCGTCAAGGTACTGTTGGTGGTGGGATAACACGCGATACGTTCTACCTACTTAGGAGCAGGGTGCCTACACACATCGCAACTGTTCGAGCCAATCATCGCACCAATGTCGGAGACCTTTAACGCCGCTGACTTAATATAGTCCAAGATGTATGGTCGCGCCTGTTTTGTGCTATCGTTAGCACGCAGAGAGTAACAGTTCCAATATTTCGAGCATGGCCCAATAAATAGCACGCGAGATGAACCATGATAGGCATCATTGCAGAAAATATTTAACTATCATTTGTGATGTTAAAGACATTTCACGTGAAACGTCCATTCCATCGTTCATCAACTCGCCTTCGTGGAAAAGACTTGAAACATCCAAGGAGAACTCCGACTTAGAAAACAAGCAAATGTCTAGGTACCTAGGTAGTCAAAGTAGTAAATTTCCTAGGGCTCCTTTACAGGCATCAATGATCACTGATGACTTGAAGCAGAACGAAAGAAGGCACCAATCAAACTTAGCCCACCGACTTAATTACCTTGCGCCTTGATATGATGCTACATGTCGTCGTTTGTGGATTCTAGACCAATTTCCCATTTTCTGTCACTAGACAGGCCCAAGTAGAGTCCGAGCTAATTACTATGTAGAGCCCATGCCATATGAATTTTTTTTTTTTGGAAAAGTTGGCACCGCCACAATTAACATGATTCCTGCGACAAGTTCATTACGATTGCTGGCTACAAGAGAATACTACTAGGGTGGAAGAAAACACACAATGAGTACATGAACCAGAATACTAAAACACATCAGAGTCTCCGTGTGTTATACACACACGCCCAATCGAGACTCACGACAGCAAGTCGTGTCATCTTGATATAAATTGGTCATAGAAACCTCCTTGAGCACCCCCTTGAGTGTTCTGAACCAACTTACTTGGCCAGTCTGGAACAGTTAAAGCTGCTGTTGGAGCTGTGCTGTACATGTCGGTTGGAGTTGCGTGACCTGTGTTCCGAATTCTTGTTGCTCGGTTGATTTGGTCAGTCCCTTGGTGACAATTTGCGACGTGAGTCTTTAGAGCCTCGGATGAGCTAAACGGAGGATACTGGCAGCCTTCTACCCTACAAGTGATTGTATGAGTGTGAACTCGTTCATGCTGGAGCATTGTCGCCTCGTCCTGGAAGCCGGATGCTGCTCGCGGACACATCGCAGAAAAGCAGGTGAAGGCGGAAGTTCGAAAGTCCGTCTTAAACGTCTCTAGTTCTTCAAAGGACACCCCTGGGTAGGATGAGAGAGTCAAAAGTTCTCGGAGGACGGATTGGTAGTTTTCCTGGAGCTCCTTGAGATCCTGTGGGATAACCAGACTTGCATTTGTAAGGGGTGCGGTAAAGAATATTAGCTTTCTACTAATACCCATTAAGGAAGGGACATGCTAACAACGCTTGATAGGAGGAGCATCATGAATTGCAGGCTTTCGCTTCATCGATATCGTCTGCAGCATCCGGAGAATTTCCCCATCGTGAGAAAAGCCTTGAATATCAGGGTCCAATGCAGTCGCCTTGGCGTTTGTCGTTTCCAGAGCAGAACTGCCAGTCTGTCGAAGTCTTCCAGCCATAAGAAAGGGGTCTTGGCTTTTTCCTTCATCCAAGAAGCGAGACTCTTTTGTTTGAAAGCCCAGTCACAGGTCCCCGGGTACTTGTTTGCTTCGGAGGAAATCCTATCGAAGAGAATTTGCTGACCAGCATCATCCAGTTTCAGCCATGATGTGATGGCTTGGTATTTGTGGGTAAAGTCTTTCTTGTCCTTCTTGACTAGATCATCAAGGCTCTGTTCACGCCATTCGCGAAGACTCTCTCTCATTTTTGCTGCCTCCGAGATGTTGGCGGCATTGGCTGTCTTGTCGATGAGTTCTTCGTGTGCTTTTAGATCATCAATGATCGTGTCGAACCGACGTTGAAATTGACCCCATGAGGAGAGAAAGAAGACCTTCCAGTCTAAGTAGTGTCAACCAGATATTATCTGAAGCGTTCGTTCATTCGAATGCGTACCACTTTTTCTAACAAAGAGATAGGCTTCTCGGTGAAACCTAAGTATGTCCACGTAGAATATCGCTAATGTTTCTTGCAATTCTGGAGTTTTTGTGAGTGCGGTACTCAGCATTTCAAACCTGGTCAGCGACTCTGCGATCCGAGAGTAGGCAGACACAAGCCGTTCGAAGGCGACGACATAGTCGGAAGCAATCTGTCAATGACTTAGCAAGAAATTGATGTTCTATAGAACCTTTCTTTACCTGGAGGATGAGCTTGATAGGAGCCCAAACCCACGGCAAATATGGCGTTCCGTTGCATAAAACCTCGATGGACTTTGAGTAGTGCTCCAGACCATTGAAGAGCGGCATGAGACGACGCATATTTCTCAGAGAACTGCGGGTGCTAAGTTGGTTTTCGATCTCCAATGCTGCTTTCTGGACATTCTTTAGGGTCGTGTCTGCGAATCTCTTGGCTTCAAGCGGGGATATGGTTCTCTCGAGCTCTTCGAAAGCCTCGTGCACCATGGATCGAGCGGGAACCGAGATCTGGGGGGCTGACAGCGGCATGGTCCACAGCTAGTTGAAACGGTTCTTCAATCGAGAGAGTTTTGAAAGATAAAAAGACGTACGATGAGGGGCGATCAAAAGATGATGGTGGAAGAAATCAGGCTGTGCGTAATCAAGAACGCCTCATTCATGTAAGCGACCCAACATGGCCGCCTCATGTAGGCAACTCATGATAGCCCCACGCTTGGCCAACAGGCTTGCTCCCCGGTGCACATTGTAGAGAAAGAGGCGCACAAGTAGCCACGTAAGCTGACAGACTGAAAATTTGCATTGTGCCAAGACAAATCACATTCGTGAAGAAGCTGCTTCTCCATACCCACAACCCGTCTCTCGGCTGTGGACGAGTCACCTCCATTTCTTCCTACATGCATCGAGATGGCAGGGGAACGACCATCAAAGAAGCCGCGGCTCGGCTCGGAGTTTGAAACAATTGAAGAATCACACTCAGGGCAGGGGTATTGGTATGCTTCATCGCAGCTTCAAGCGCCAAACTTGCTTGCAGTACCCGCACCATGGCCACCAGAACACACCTACAACCCCCAGAGTTTGGACATTTGGAATGCTTCTGGGAACTTCGATCAAGTTTCAGCAGGGGTTTTTCCCCCATATGAATTACAATGGACTCAAGGGATGGATACCAACTTCTGGCCGCAATTTCAGTTTGACAACCTGCACAAAGCACAGGTGTGCTTTGGGGAAGTGAGTACAGATCTATATTGCGCTCTATACGTAGCTTGAACTGAGTTTTTAGATAAATGGACTACTGGGAAGATACCAAAACTCCACTACTCAAGCACCATACAGTGGCAATTTCCCGGTACGCCTCAGAACATCGGCCCAATTTTCGGCTATCGGCGATGATTCTGTTACCGGGACAATTGATGCAGACTACACACATCTGACATATGCGTTGCTGGATGAACCTGGAATTGAGCTGCAACTGACATGTGGTCGGCATATGTCCCGAGCACCAAAGCCTACCAAGCACAGGGCTTCCGCATTTCTCGTGCAGGCAATTCCATGTTCAATCTCCATCATTATATACGGTCCACCGGATATGTTTGAAGAAATCGGCACGTTCTTTCAGAAAAATGAGATATACCTCCAGGATCCTCACGAGTGTGACAGAAATGTCAGGTATTATAACCTCCATCGACTCTCAGCGACTACATTGGATTGCTGCCCGTAGACTTTGGAATTAAAACCACAGCGCAATGAACCCCTGGAGATGACCGCCATCGATCCACAGCCAGACCTCCTGGACCTCATGAACTCTCACGATCTTCTTCCCGAAACACCTCAACCCCCTGCTCTCAAGACAAGCCTTCAGAAGTAATACTCTAAAGAGTTTACCCAGTAATTCAAGCCAAAGCTGACCCCTCTCCTAGGCACCAAAAGCAAGCACTGACCTTCATGCTGCAAAGAGAACTGGGCTGGGCTTTTGATGGGAGTCGACCAGATATATGGGAGTACATTGAGACGGGCCAAGGCGATTTGCAAGTCTACAAATGATAAAATGCCAGGAATTATTCTGATCCAATTGAGTATAGCTTCGTAAACCGAGTCTCTGGTGTTCATCAAGAGGAGCCTCCAGAGGAGTTCTATGGCGGCATCATCGCGGACCCTATGGGCCTTGGCAAAACCTTGACAATGATTGCTCTAGTGGCAACGGACAACCTCTATCTCAGGCAAGGAACTGCAAAAGATGCAGAAAGTCAGACGCTTGTGGTCGTTCTACCATCCTGTAAGTTGACAAAGTTCCTCTGATAATCAACTTATGACGCTGACACAATGATTACGGAAGTGCTTGATACCTGGGAGGAGCAATTGTCAGAGTAAGTAGAGACAGGACTAAGCATGCAGAGTATCAAAGCTTAACATTTGAGATAGGCATGTTGTCCAGGGTAATCTCACTTGGTGCCGACATCACGGCAAAACGAAGTTGGCGAGGGATGTCGGATATGGCATTACCAACATAGTCCTGACAACTTATCCTACAGTCTCGGTCGAATGGAAGTCCAACACGGATCTAACTCGGTCCATTCTGTTCTCGACTCGGTGGAAGAGAGTGATTCTGGATGAAGGTAGGTGAGTTCTTCAAAGTCACGAAATCCTGGACTAACAATTCTCCATCCAGCACACATCATCCGAAACAGCAAGTCTCAAACTGCACAGGCCATATGTGCCTTGGAGGCAAAACATCGCTGGGCCGTCACAGGGACGCCAATTCAAAACAGACTTTCTGATTTGACAACGCTACTCCAGTTCCTCAGAGTTGACCCTTACCAGGACAGGGGACGGTTTGATGTGGACATTTCTCATGTCTGGAAAGGCGGCGACATGGATGAAGCAATCAAGAGGCTCAAACGACTTGCTGGCTGCCTTCTGCTGCGCTGCCAAAAAAAGCATGATCATCCTCCCACTGAGGCGGGACCTGCAGTGTCCTGTTGAGTTTACTGTCGCTGAGCGAGAAGTCTATACCGATATTCGAACCCAAGTCATTACCCGTATCGACGATCTCATGAAGTATCATGGCGGATATTTTCGTCCTGCAGGATACGTCAATGTTCTTCAACAAATTGAGGCGATGCGCATGTTCTGCAACCTTGGGCTTCACTACCATCATCGCCACCAGCCAGCGGTCAACTCATAAGCTCAACTCGCCGACTGGCAGACGGCAGCACAGCAAGCACTAAACTTTCAGCTAGAGATGGGTCCAGTTGAGTGTCAGCATTGCTCGTTACCAGTGGATGTTTCGGACGGCGTTCTCGATGATTCTCGCGGTCAAGAAACCCCAATGTTCTCGGAGTGCCTCAAGTTCATATGCTCAGGCTGTGTAGCTATAGGACCGTTCAGAGATTGCGGGTGTAATCCGAGATGTCCCTATGCTCCGGTTTCTTTGAGTCTACATCGCCTTGAGGAGACTTCGGCAACTCTAAACTCGCCCATTGACATACCCGAAGCATCCGCAGTAGGGCTTCCTTCTAAACTTGCCGCATTAGTAACTCAAGTCAGAAGCCTTCCATTAGACGCCAAAAGGTTCGTTCAAAAGTCAAGTCCTAAACACCTTCATAAATTCTAATGCAAGTCTAGCATCGTCTTTTCAACCTGGCGCACAACTCTCGACGTGCTGGAGGTAGGGCTAAACCAAGCATCGATCGCCACCCTTCGATTCGATGGCAAAGTACCGCAAAAGGACACGAAGAATGTGATCGATCGATTTCGAAAAGACCCGAGTGTGCGAGTATTGCTGCTGACTCTATCCTGTGGTGCTGTTGGGTAAGTCTCGCCAACGAGATATGTGTGGTTACAAACTTACTCCATTCCACAGGTTGACACTCACGGCTGCTTCTTACGCATTTCTCATGGAGCCACATTGGTCAGTGCATCGTTTTATATTTTGTGCGAAGCTTCTAACGAAAATGTTCCAGGAACCCGACCATTGAAGACCAGGCTTTGGCTCGAATCCACAGGCTTGGGCAGAAGCGTGAAGTTACCACTGTCCACTTTTATGTTCGAGATTCATTTGAACAGGTGAGTATTTACTAGCAGACTTGAATCATGCGCCTTCGAGTAGACTCGCATCCCACTGACTGCAAGACGTACAGAGGGTCATTGAGGTTTCAAACTCGAAGAGATAACTTGCTAGTGAGATTTTAGCACCGCATGATTCAACTGTATCCGGCCGAGATATGAGATCGCTTCAGGAAGTCCGTTCAGAGTCCGAGTAGTACATTGCTAACCTGAACTTAGAATTTGTGATCCCTGCTGTGAGCTACGAGGCAGACGCAGTTCGTGGAAACTATTTGGCCCCGGAAGGACTTGTGAAAGCACCAAACGACGAAACCAAGCAAGCGATGGGTCGCTGGAAGCCACAGTTCACAACGATTGGATTTACTTTGAGTACTCGGAGATTGCTAGTACCGTCAACCCACAAAATGTAGTCAAATTAAGATTCCTACGACTTGTGTTGTACCGGCGTCAACACCAACCACAACGTTTTGGGTCCCACTGCGAGGGCAGCAGGGGCCTGAACCTCTAAATGAGCGATGTGCCCCTCCAGCGCCTTCAGTTTGCCCTCCGCACTCTCGTCCTTGTCATTTCGTAGTTCCACCTGGTTGATGATAGACACGCCGACAAGCTCAGAAAGCTCCAGCGAGTCTACCAAGTTCGCATGCAGACCACGGGCATAGAACCAGTCCTTGTTCACAACAGCCATGTACGCTGTAGCGCGCTGGCGGGGCGTCTCCATCTTCTTCCCCGCAGCCGAGATGACGGATATGGGCAGCTGGACAGCTGTGTGAACGGTTCCCAAGGCCGCAGACACGGGTATCGTGATGGCGCCGCCGATGACGCCCATGGCAGCACCGAGGATGTTCCCGCGCTTGGCGTTGTTGCCGATGTTCTTGCCGACCTGCTTGACATGCGAGGTAACGCCCTTGACAAGATTCACCGGGGCTTCACTGACATCCTTGCCCACGTTCGCGGCGTGGCGCAGGGCGCGATCCGAGACCTTGGCGGCGAGAAAGGCAGACGTGGTCTCGAGAAAGGAGGTCCACGTCGTGGCGGGGATGCCGTAGCTGAGGAGAGCCGGGGCGTAGGCGGCGAGGAGCGGCGCGGCCGGCTCCGGGGTTGTCTGGGGCACGGCGATTGGCAGCTGGCCGCTGGATCCGGAGGCCGCGGAATACGGCGGGAGGGGGGCGTCCAGCGGGAAGTTGAACGGCGATTCGGCCGTGGGACGCGCTGACGACGTGCCAGATTTGTCGACCGGCGGAGCGCCCGGGGGTGGAGCCGGTTGGGCGACCATGGACGATCCGGTGTCCGTCACCTCGTAGCTCGGAGGCGCTTCGTCATGGACGGGGTCTTGGCGCGAATTGGCCTCTCTTTCTTTCTCGGAAGCCATTGGATTGGGAGTTGAGGGGGGGATTTAGGAGTGAAATAAGGGAGGTTTACTTCAGTGAGAAGATCGGACGGTTGATTCATGTCAGCGGCTATGCGGCACCAGAAGGAATGCCATGCTGACATATCCTAAACAGGAAATGGTATGCACGTCTTCGCTTGAGTTTACCCTATATCTCGGCGATGAACGAAAAAGCACGCGAACAAGTGAAAAGTGTAGATTGTCGTAGTATTTTGCACATTTCTTGGGTACGCTGTGACATGCAGAGGTTGCAGTGCGAAGGGATGCGGGGCAGTCCACTGAACAAACGCCAGCCAAAATGCAAAGGTTGGCTCCCTCCAAACACCAGAACATGGCATCGAAGCGCGAAGAACTCAACGGAAGACGGAACAATTGCGAAGTAAAGCAAACTCAAATTGTACGACATCTAGAGTTCAGTCTCACAATATATGCAGACATGACGACCTCGTTGCGACGGAACACGGGCCTCGTTCAGCCATGCAACCGCGGGCTCCGGCTTTGCACCGTGTCTAAGACAGTAGAATCCGACTTGGGGATGACGACAAGATCACCATGCGACCTTGAAAGATCCGCCTGCACACAAAGCCGGAGATAGCCTCGGGTTGCTCCGGCACCTGTATCTACGTGGTGAGCTATTTCACAAAAAAAGATCACCAAACAATAACCTTCACTTGAACACGAGATGGCCGGGCTTGCCCGACGGCGGGCCCCGAAGTGCCCGTTCCGGAGCAGGACAGAGATACACGGCGAGTACGAGGGACTCTCCAAGCACGAGATTCTTCTGGTACGAGGGACTTGTCCACGACTTCCTGAGCGACATCCAGTGAGATGCCTCCGTTGGGAGGCCACAGCATCGCACCGACAGCCCGTCAAGGCCCAGCCACCTCGCCCCGTTGCTCCGGCGAGGAACGTTCTTTGAGCGACGGAAAGTGGACCGATGCCATGTTTAGCAACACCACGACGTATGCGGTCGTGACGCGCACGGGGATGGTCCCTGCAGCGGCCCGCGCGCGGGGTGGCACGCGGTGTCTTCGATCCATCGGCGGTCAAGGCCATCGCCCGTCATGTAGGAGCAAGCACTCGGCCGTAGCCTCAGACCGCTCTCTTGGATTGTTGAGGACGATGACGATTCTGGAGGGACAATCGAGACGCGCGAGGGGGGCGTCTTTGTCTCGGGGCGTTACTGCGACACCAGAGAAAAGTGTTGAGTGCTCGTAACCCGACTGTCGTGGCCGTGGCGGATTGTAAATCCTCTTACGGATCCCCGACGGCTGGACCAACCGCATGACTTCCGTGGCAAGCGGCGAGCCGAGAATGGGATTTTTGAGGCTGCTGCTCGGCATTCATCGAAGCTGAATGGATCTCGCTCGGTGTCGAACGTCCAAGAGCCGGATCGCCATCGTTCGGTGTCCCCTCGTTTATGCAGCAGCGTGGATGTGCCCAAGATAGCTGAAACGAAAAGCGTTCTCTCCTCGCGATGGGGACCACTCCAGCAAAAAGAAAAAAACGGCGTCCATGGATGGCATTGCTTCTGTGCATGCGTAGCTGCAGCACCAACGCTTGCATCTGGCGATAAGAGCATCACGGCCAGGGGAAAGGCAGGTCCAAGTCCGATGACTTGTCCACGGGGTGGCTGTGGTGCTACGGCCAACGACGCCGTGTAAGTGCATCACACATGGCAATTTGGGTCGGACAGCTTGACCGACATGGTGGCCATGTCGTGAGCTCAACCGTCGCGCATTGCTCGCAACGACCGAGGGGCGCTTTGCTGGTCGATCCTTTGGACTTGTCTGGGTTTTTGCTGGAGTTTGGTGGCACGAAGTATTGCAGGTATGGATTGTGAGGATGCAATCGTCATGGTCAAACCCCTGGCATTTTCGTAGATCATTTTGGTCTCCCGTCTTGGCTCTCGGTCCAACCACCGGAATTTCGCAGCGATGTCGTGTTGAAGCTCCACTTCACCGCCAGAGTTATCGCCGACTTGCTCAGCTTGCGGGGTGGGAAGCCTCATATTCAGCCATGCGTAACGGACGGGAGGGGAGAAAGGATTTTAAATGGTGTTGATTGAGTTACTAGAGGAGCAGCCAACGTTTGTTGGATGCGCATTGCAATCCACCCGATTTAATCGAGGCTGTGAATCAGCATCCATTCATTGCTTGCGTGCCTCTGAAAGACCAACTAAACCCCTCGAGTGTTGGGTTATTCTCACACTGTCAAGAGCAATCATTGTTGTCTTCGTAAGCGGGATAAACCGTGAATAGTCCGATCCTCGTTTGCACGTTCCATGGCACAGTCGAGACCGCGTCTTCCGTCTACAGTGCGTATCGGTCGGTGAGGCCCCACGGAACTATCGAAAGCTGGCTGCCGCCACTATAGCATAGCGCATACGGGCTTGGTCTCGTGAAGACTGTGGCGGCGATTTCCACTGTGGCCCCGGTTCCCAGGCCACATAATACAGTGGAAAAACACACGGTATGAAAACAGAACACTTTGACCTAAAAACAAACACCAAACAAACGGCCCAACTGCATATGTGCCGAGCCTCCCTTCAGGCATTCACGCCTTCGACTCTCCCCTCTGCGCTGGCACTGTCCATTCCAACGGTGTCCCGGCTCTCTTCTTCCCCTCTGACCCTGCGTTTTCCTATTTTAAGACACGCATCTGCTTGATGCCGAACGCATGCCGGCCGGTCGCTCCACTTCCGCATTTGGGCGTTGGGACTTGGGGAAATACGAGATGCGTGCTACGTCACTGGTCCCGCACAGCGAGAATGGCATGGGTCTTTTGTGCGCCGGTAGACAAGTTGTCGATGAGCTGCATCACCGACTAGAATCGAATCTAGTGCGTATGATCTGTGTCGACAGACCGAGAAGATCCCGGCTAGTT
Organism: Neonectria punicea; assembly: GCA_037954315.1. Lineage (NCBI taxonomy): Eukaryota > Fungi > Ascomycota > Sordariomycetes > Hypocreales > Nectriaceae > Neonectria > Neonectria punicea. The sequence goes on along the minus strand of JAZAVJ010000183.1, from coordinate 50,526 downwards.
CCAGTTTACGGAGAATTATAAAGGAGTGGTACTAGCCGCTGCTTGGGAAAACACGACAAGACAAGACCAGAACACCACAACACAACACTCAAACACCTCGAGCATTCACCACTCCCAGACCATCTTAAGAGATCACCATCCGCCTTCTTTCTCATTTCTTCCATCCGCAAAACTTCAACATCAATCTTCTCTCCCAAATAACCCACCCACACACCGCCAACATGCAGATGCAGAGCCTCTTCACCACTCTCCTCCTCGCCACCTCCGCCATCGCGGCGCCCACCTTCTCCATCATCCCCCGTGCTGGCGAACAGTCCTGCATGGCCAAGGGCAGCAAGGTCAACAGCTGGAACGTCCACGACTTCACCTTCGAGGCCTCGCACACCTTCACCTCCCCGGAAAAGTCCGTCTACTCGTCCAAGGCCAGCTTCGAGCTCGAGAACAAGGCCCTCTCCTACAAGGCCAAGTGCAGCGCCCGCTCGCAGTCCAAGGACTTCTTCACCGGCGACGTCACCTACAACTGCAAGGGCAGTGTGGAGGGCGACTCGGCTAGCTTCCGCTTCGACCACAACAGCGGTGTCCTCGCCATCGAGCAGTCGTGGTCTTGTGCCAAGGAGGGCGGTCGCTACGAAGCCAAGGGCAACACTACTCTCCACCTTACTTGCAAGGACTCTGCCTACAAGAACCCCAACTACAAGGCCGGCAAGAGTGGTCTTTACTCTCACCACTTGATCAGCTGTGAGCCTGTCACCATCAAGGCTCCCGTCACCGAGATGAGCGCTGTCCTCTGAGCGATTGACACGGCAATGATTTGACGACCTCTTCTTTTTCTCTTCTTGCACTTCTATTCTTTTTCTTGTAGCCTTGGCAAACGGGCTTTTTATTTTCCCCAATTTTCTTCTTGCATGAGCAAGCTCGGGCGGCGTTCATTCGGGGCACATTAACGACAAGACCGTGACAACGGACGATCAATGATCATGACATTCACTGAAACGACGGAGATACCATGGGACAAAAGAGCGCATCTAGACATAGGCAACTCGCTCAACACACTGAGCACCAATCTAGAGATAGACCTACTAGTACTTAGACATGATTCCTAATGCGCATTTTTATCGAATACTTGTTCTGTGCCCTTGAATGCAAATGTCTCAATTGATGAACTGGTGGAGTCGAGCAACTAAGCTGGAACTTGCAGCGCACGAACTCTGCACAAAAATAGGCCAAAAGATCTGAGACATTCTTACGAAGCTATGGGGTATCTTTATTGAATTAGTTCAGCAGAAATGTGCGGGAATGGCTTACGTGTACTAAGCTCGAGGAACTACAATGCCTCATATGTTATGAGAGATGCACATTGCGTTTTGTTCTTCATTGCCCCTTGATTCCACCACAATATCTTCAGGCACCAGGCTCTCCCTTCAGCTCATGGCAATGACTACTACCCTTGGGGGAAAATGTAAGATCGGCGAATGCCAGAGACACTGCGTCGGCTGGCATGAACGTGCCTGACACATCCAAACCGTTAACTTAAAGACATGTGTCTCACTCGCCAAAATAGGGTTAATCGAACACTGAATTGACTTCATGTGCAGATCAGCAGCTAGGCCCGCGATTGCAAAAGTCAATGACGATTGGTGTTCATATCGGGCCTATTTGCTTTCTTGTGCATGACGTCGCGATTAACGCCATGTTTCGGAATCTAGTGACAGAAACATGGCCACTATCGAACCACTCCAGTTGACCTCTCACCGTATGAGGGTGTTTTCTCTTCATATCTTGAGCTGCCCCGCGAAGCGGTGTTTGTCTAGTTGGGCTACAATAAAGGCCACAAGCCTGGTTTTGCGTACGACCTGGCCAAAACAGCAACGCCAGCCCAGAGATGAGGGAAGATGAAGCTGTCATAGTTGTTAGCAATACTAACCCACTTCACTTTTACCGAAATAGGTTTGGTGTGTCTTTGAACCACGCTTTGGGGAGTCAACCTGTATCACGAGAGGGTCTGCGAAATGCTCGCTACTTAGGTGGGATAAATAAGCTTCATGTAACTACACCCCGACATATTGGGAGTCTATTGCGAGAGATTAATGGGCGGTGCAACTCCGGAGAAATGAAAATGGTAATAGTAACGAGCGATAGCAAGTGTAATACTTGCACAGGCAATACATACGATGGGACTTGTTGAGGACTTTCATAAACGTACACCACGTCCAAGCAGCAAGTTACACAGTTTGGTTTTCGTACTATGTCTGACGCTTAAAAAGGCGAATTGCGTGCCTGGTAGGAAGTAAATCGCCGCGAAGCTTCTAGAACACACATGGCTTCCTTGTTCGACTTGGGCGTATACAATCATGAACCCTGAAGAGGTACACACAACGAAGCAACAGAACTGGCACCTTACATATTATAGAAACGCTATTCCTGCCCATTTAGGGGTACCCTAGCCGTTGTTTGACATCTTGCATGGTGTTAAAAATACTCACGGCCTCGCCAGTAGGGTAACTCGATTTCTGTATTACCAGATGACCAGATCATATCGTGCGATGGCAGTGATACAGTGACGGAAGACGTCGCATGACACTGCGATTAAATTTAGAGACCCTTCTTGGATGCTTATCGCCCAATCGGAACACAACCATACAAGGTTGCAAATGGCCGCATGCAACGCAAAGTTGTTATCCCTTTAGCAAGTTGAGTTCTCCCGCAGTTCTGTCCACCTTGAGGAGCTACCACAATGAGCTTACGATCAGGTTTGTGCATACGCGTGAGAAAATGCGCATTGAATAGTCTACGTAATGGTCGTAGTGCAGGGTGTACCGGTTGTGAACGTCCGCAAAGGAAGCGGTGAAGTCAAAGCTGTAGCGGAATCTCTAGTAGCGCTCTTTGATGTCTTTCAAAGGCATAATAAGCACGCTACATGAATTTGAAAGCATCAACTGCGGGATCTATCGACTTTTGTCTTGGCGTACCAAGCTATAAGTTGAGCACGCGCATAGAACTTGGTCCCCTTGCTCATCGGGGTAGGTTGTCGTCTCACTAGCTAGAGGGTCACTTAAGACAAACATGATGGATTGCTGAACGTTAGTGCTAGTGACAGTCGCGGATTAAGCATACACACGTAAGCGGTGGTTGTCTTCCCACTGGTGCGATAACCTCTACTGGGACCGCTTGGTCGTTGTAGGGCACGCCGTGAACGTGACACTGCTGGTGACGGTGGCACGCTCGGCCAGTCTATTATTGGTGTTGGCAACCGGGGGAATCTGAGTCTCAGTGGCAAGGTGGGTTGATGTGTAAAATTCGACGGCTTGGGTGACATCAATTTTTTTGGTGGTAGCTTCCTGGTACCTGACCGATGCGGAGCTGATGCGACGCTGCAAACTTGGATATGGTAGGATGGACTGTCTCCTGCTTGCACTAGCTCACTGACCGTCAGCGGCATTTGACTGCGATACCTCCGTCCCAAGTCAACTACGCACGTCGTTCAGCGCTCCCTGGGACGTGGTGATGTAGTTCTTAGGCGAGGACAGATTGGACTTGGAGCGTCACGTCTTATAAAATTCGACGCCCATACAGGGGCCGGGGGCGGTACACTCGGCGTGGACACCGCGAAACAGCGAGGGAGAGCCCTCGGGAAGTATTCTGGGCAGCCGGCAGCATTATGGGACGTGGGCAATATAAAGAAAAGATCGTACTCAATGACACTGTAGCTCGGATCTAAGAGAATGAGCAGATCTGAGAGATGACACGTGGGGTATTGGCTACATGTGGCTCAGCCGCATCCTGGTCGAGGCCGGGTTAGACCAGTCAACTCGATATCCTAAGAATGTCAGATCCCATCAGTGTGGCCTGTCTGACGTTCGGCACCGCTTCAATATTCTTTCAACTTTACGCTGGAGTGCTGCAAGGAAAGTACGCTTCATATGGTTCTAGTCTAGCTTCCGAAACGAGCTGAATGATAGTGCAGGCGTTCAGCTCATGTTTGATGTGAAGGATGTGCCGCAGGTGTACCGGACCATATACGTCAGGCTTGAGCTTAACATGGCAAGCTTCTGAGCTGGGGTCACGTCTTCGGCTTCGTCGAGAACAATGCAGATGACTAGTCGCCAGTGCGAATCACCATCCTCAATCAGGTTCGTTGCATAGTTCAAGAACACTTAGAGCCATTGTGGACAGAAGTTCGTGTCTGAGACTGCTGGCTTTGAGAGACCGCCAGACTCGAAATACGGGGGTAGTCACCGGCTCAAACTGAACCGGGCAAACAGGGACTCAAGGCTTTTGGGACTCAAGGCTAAGGAGCAAATCAAGTAGGCGCACTTTAAGATGGACAAGCTGAAGGACCTGGTGAACTATGCCAGACATGTCAACGACAGTGCCATTAACCTGTCGGGGCTCAAAACCCAGCAGGAGATCCAGGAGATGGTCCAGTCGACGTGGATGGGTCTTTTGGATGTACAGAATACGGTAGGTGGATTGAGACAGCTAATCACCGCCTTGAACACGAAAAGCGCTGTGTTGGTGTGCTTGCAAGGACTTGATAGTCAAGTGGAGTCTGAGAAATACATGGTCGGCTTTGAGAGGCTGGTGGACAAGAAAATTCGAGGTATTCTTGTTAATAGGTAGCTAGATAGATGTATAGTTTGCCGACTGTTTGAAGTTACTCGTCCCCGAATTCTGCCCGAGCTCCAATAAGCCAAGAAGTCTATGAGGACGCCGAACTGCACAATGGTGGCCATTCAGGAGAGATGACCACTAGGCTGCTGTTGGATTCTATCTGCCGAGGTGCTGTTCCTCCACGTATTCTATTATTCGACGCAAAGCTTCAATATCCGGTGGCTACAGCTGACGCAAGACCACGAACTAAGGGAGGGACATCGCCCTGAAGCTGGAGGTCTTGCATGAGCTTTTACATGGAATTCCCAGGTCCCAGGTACTTAAGCGTATGAAAGGACAGCTCGGTTCGTCTCAACCTAAAGTCTAGGGTTAGTTACCCAGCCAGAGCTCGGCATCACTTTGGGAGAGAGGCACACACTTAGCTCTGGAAATGGACGTGGATTTCGGTGTTTGAAAATAAGAAACGAAAGAGTGGATGTGATTCCATTAAAGCTTTAAGCACCAATTTATTTTATTTTACTTCTAGATTGAGCACTTGCTTGTCCGAATTGAGCTACTGTTGTCGACAACTTAGTTAAGATGCCAAAGGTATCAGAGGGGGCCTAATTGAACTCAAATAAAATGAGTAACTGTCACGGTATATTAAACAATAAGATATTTGTAGATTTTGTCCTAATAATCCTTCTTGGAGTAGTTGTTGTATTCGGTTATTTCTTAGGGACGAGGCAGAGCGCTTTGCATCTGTCTAGACATCGGCTTACAAGACTTTCGTCAGCAGCCCTAACACTTCAGCCGAATGTGATCCCACCTGCGCGTCCCATAGTTTCTACCATCACTCCATCAAGTAATCTAGGACCAACCATACCCAAGTACTTCATCCTTCTGCTTCTGATTCATTTGCCTTCTTTTTCTGTGCCAACTCTCGTCCATGGAGGTACCGAATAGTGAACGCAGTTGCAATGAGACTAAAGGCAATGCAGGCCATCGTGACATAACCCTTGGGATACCGTGGCGCCTCGACCTGTTGCCAGATCAAGAGCGGTAACCAGGCCTGGAAAACGTACGCCATTTCGTTCATGGCTCCGGTAACAAGGGCTCGTTCTTCGTTGTCGTCTTTGCAGATTTCGTGGGCCCACGCAAAAGTGAGACCGCTGATCCCGCCGGCGAAGCCAGCCATGATGTAAGCCGCCCACTTCAACCCGTTGGGGATATTCCAGACGGACAGGCTTATGTTGACGAAAAGATTGACGCAACCCGAGAAGACGATTGGCGGCCATCGCGCGCCGCGGAATATGGTGTCGGATGTCCAGGCGTATATCAACGTGACGACAATGTCGACGGCTGAGGTGATGGTCGGGTAGATGTTGATGTCGTGAACACTGCGGCCCTCGCTTTTGAGCCAGAGCTGGAAGGCAGGTTGTGATCCCGTTCCGCAACCGTTATTGAAGAATATGTATAGAACAGGCAGCACATAGATATGCCAGCTGGAAAAGATCTTCGTTATCTTCGCTTTCGTAAACGGAGCTCTTTTTGCCCTCCCCTCATATTCCATACGCTTCTTTGCAAATTCAATCTCCTTTTCCGATAACCACCACGACTTTGCAATCTCTGGCACGTCAGGGAGGAAGAAGAAGCTGAGAATTGCAAGTGGAAGGGAGATGACAGTGTCGATGATAAACAGCCACTGCCAACCGTGGAAGCCATGCTTGCCACCTAGCTTATAGACCGAGGCCATTAGGTAGCCGGAGAACATGCCGCCGATGCCGCCGCTCGCGTGGAAAATACAAGACCGTTTCGCAAGCTCATCTTTGCGGTACCATGAGCCGATGACATATTGCATGCCAGGATAGAACGCGCTTTCGGCAAGCCCGATGAAGAAGCGCAAGGCGTACATCTGGTTGTAATTGCTGCATTTGGCGAGAAGGATCGTCAGGACGGACCAGGTGACTTCGCAGGCTGGGATCCAGATCGATGGCCGCACGCGGGTGAGCATCAAGTTGCTGTGCAGTGTTAGTAGTGTCCCATATATCCCGTCTGCTTTTAAAGAAGGCATTGCTCACCTGGGAATCTCGCCCAAGACATAACCGACGGTCCAACAGGTCTGCATGTAGTTGAGCTGATTGCCATACATCCCAAGATCCTCTTTCATTCCGGAGGCAAACGCATTGTTGATGTTGATTTGGTTGAGGTTCTTGCTGAAGTAACCTATGCTCGCAAAGGTCAAGATGATGGCGTCGAGCTTGAAAAGGAACTTCCGCTCCTCTGGGGATTTATCGAGCGTGTCCCAGATGTAAGACCTCCAGGTCTTCTGCGGCACCCTTTGGATAACTCCGTCATCCTCCTGAACAGTGACGGCGGGCGGCGATAGTGACTTGGAAAGGCCACGCCCGTGTTCAGATTCAGGGCCTTGGTCGGACTCAAGCCCGTGATCGAGGTCACGGCTCTTTTTTTCACCGAGGATCGTCATCGTTGCAGACAAGCCAGATTTTCCTCAGGCTGATCGAGATCTAGTCTTATGATGAAGAGACCACACAAGCAATGATAGTTTCAACGAGAAAAGCAATGAAACCTCGTTGAACATTATATGGTATTTCAGCACGGCAGCCATTTCTACGTTCCTTAATCCCTAGGACCCGAACCCTAGCAGCACTATGTGCCTCGTCTTCATCCCACTGAATTACGTGACAAGGAACGTTGCCTTGTCTTGTGGAGAGAATGAGGTGAGTCCGGTGGGATGAACGATATCCCCTCGGCTCGGGTCGATTCCTACCTCAACGTCCATATCTGGATGGCGGGAAGTGGGCATGAAGCCAGGAGCCGATGGGGTTGACCAGGTATATAGCTCGATAAGCATCAATTCCCCACGCTGGTAAGCCCACTCGTAGCGTAGGGTGCAACTCACCGGCTGATCTCAGTACATCCTAGATGCTTGATTCCAGGGTACGAAGGCGCCCCATGTAACGACAGTGATGAGATTTCAAGTGAGCCAAGAGTCTTGGTAAGGGCTCTGCCTAAGAAATAAGGACCTGATAGGCCGTCACGCAATTTGATGTGCAGTCGGGTTGCATTGCACATCATCATCCTTCCAGATCGCGTCACTGGATTTTCACTCCCACCCAGTCACGATGCAGGATTCCACGCAAACCCCCGTTTGTCCCCCGCACACCAGCGTGTTCGTCCGTCACTGAGCAAATGGGGTTGGCTCGCCGTGTCATGTTAGAGTGTAGTCTATCGGAGGATCTAGAAACGGAAAGCCGCGGGTATGCTTAACGTTAAGTTAAATGATAGCTCCATGTTAAATCGGGGACCCCAGATTAAGGCGTCGAGTTCGATGCAATAAAAAAGATTGATCGTCTCCCACCTCCGCTTCTTGAAACGAAGCGTTCTAGTTTATTGACTGTTGTTGACGGCATACGTCGTCTTGAACGCTTGCATAATCGTTTCCGACGTTTATTAGTTGACGCCTGGGTCACGTTCACAACGATCTTTAACACACACCCATCGTACAAGATACTCGCTATACCAAGGCCTTGGCAACGAATGCTAAATGAAAACAGTTGTCTCATGAAAAGAAGAAATGTCCTGCCTGTCGTGACTTTTGTTTTTGCCGATATGACATCTGGGTTTTGATTGATATCGCGCAAACCTGTCAGCATTTGAGCTCGTCTCTTCGCAGGCCCACGACTCACAAATCACGATCCCATCACTCTTGACGTCCTTTTTTTTATTCAATACCAGAGCGGCACTAGCAAACAGGGCACCATACAATCAATCTACTTTATGAGTAACATTGCGATCATTTGATGCTTATCTTGGCTTAGTTCTGCGATGTCGGCATCGCGACGAGCCTGATTGGTCCAGCTACGACGAGAATGACGGAGGATCACATCGCCTCCTCATCTGAAAGTGCCGAGATCCGAAGACGCCAATCCTGCGTCGTTTGCAATCAGAGTCATCGCACTTCATGAAACAAAAGGAGTCGTCTTCTCACTCAGATGTTAATAGAAGCTCTTCGTTTACATCATTAACACCGTTATACTAACAACTCTGCCCAAACATGTCGACTGAGACAATCCACGAGCTGGGCGAGCTTCACGCTCTGACCCATCAGCAACCGATAGAACAGGAAGAACACCAAGCTTCCATCGACGCCCTTCCTCCAACAGATCGCGGCCGGGGGGCATACATTGCCCTCGCTTGTTGCACAGTCGCCCAAGCACCGATCTGGGGCACGTCGGCGGTTCCATCATGCTGGAGTTCCCACTAACAGCTCGCAGGGTATTCCGTTGCCTTTGGCATCTTTCAGGAGTATTACACCGCTCAAAGCGACATCGACGCGTCTCCAAGTGCCATCGCCTCGATCGGGGCTTGTCAGACTGGTATCATGTACCTCATGATGCCCCTTGCTTTTATCGCTTTGAACAGATACCCTTGGCTCCGAAGATGGTGCGGACCGCTGGGACTTGTCATCACGGCGGCGAGTCTCACGGCGTCTGCATTTGCCAGCAATATCGGCGCTCTCATTGCGACGCAGGGAGTCCTCTACGCTCTCGGATGCAGCCTCATCTTCAGCCCCATCTCCCTGTATATGGACGAATGGTTCGTCGAACGCAAGGGCTTCGCTTACGGTGTCATGTGGGCGGGCAAATCCGCCGTCGGCGTCGCCATGCCATTCTTGTTCAGCGCATTGCTGCAGAGATTCGGTCTTAGGAGCACGCTTATATCCTGGGCTGTAGCTTCCGTGGTGTTGACTTCTCCGACACTGCTACTTCTCAAGCCTCGCGTTGAACCCAGCCGCGACTCTCGACCCCGGCCGGTTTGTTTCTCGTTCCTCGTCTCGATGCCGTTTTGGATGCTTCAGATCGGTATTGTCATTCAATCTCTGGGCTATCTCATGCCGAGTACCTACCTCGCCAGCTACGCCAACGACATCGGGCTTTCTACTGTGAGCGGCCCCATCCTGCTGGCTCTGTTTTCCCTGGCGTCAGTTCCGGGTTCTCTCATCCATGGGATGCTCGGCGACCGGGTCTCGCCATCCAAGGTGATAGTGGCATCATCCCTTGGAAGTGCACTCCCAGTCTTCCTTCTCTGGGGCCTCAGCCGACACATTAGCACCATGGTGCTCTTTGTGGTATTCTACGGCTTTTTCGCTGGTGGTTTCAGCGCGACTTGGTCCGGTGCCTTGCAAGAAATCAAAGGCGACAACGCATCCATCGATACTTCGCTGGTGTTTGGAATGCTCCTTGGTGGGCGTGGTCTCGGATTTGTTGTTGCTGGACCCATCAGTGGCGCTCTTGTTTCTGCCGGCAGCTCCATCTCTGGAGATGCACTGGGGTATGCGACGAAGTACGGCCCGATGATCTTGTGTACTGGTGTCACGGCACTTTTGGGTGCGTGGGCGCCGCTTTGGAAGGCGGTCAAGGCTGTAAAGTCCAATGGAATTCGTGGTTGTCTACGTGTGACATCCGCTTGAGGCTCAAGTCGAGATGCTATTCAAGGAGTCCCGCTTTTGCTCTTAATATTGAATCTCGAGGGAAGCGGTGGAAAGGAAGAAGAACTGGAAGGAGAAACGAAGAGACAATCTCTGGAAACATAGCTGAACTACTAACGATTTTCCTCCTTCATAGATCGCCCTGAATATTCGGCGTTAGTCTATTTCTTATCGACTAATACCTCCCCGTTCATTATACCCAGAGTGGCATCATCCGTCTTGCTCCATTCGTCCCAGGCGTTGGCCATATCGTCAATTTCTTGCTCAGTAGCAATGCCTAGTTCGATAGCCTTCCCACGCATCTGGCCATCTCGCAATCTCTCCATCATGGCACTGGCTGTATATATGTTAGCACTGATGCAGTCTCATGAGCGATCCAGTGTGCTCTTACCCCACACTTTTCTGTCCTCCGGCGCACTATAGCACCACGTTCCAAAGCTGGCAGTAATATCATCCCGGGCTACTCCGGCCTTCATAGTCCAGGACACGAGTTGACGTCCTCCGTTATCCTGGCCTCCGTTCGCGACCAGAGTCTTTGCAATGACATCGTGAAACTGCAGTAGCGCAGGCAACTCGGGCCACATGCACCACATCCTCATCTCACTCTCGCGGAGGGCGACCACGCCGCCGGGCTTTGTCACACGAAGCATTTCGCGAATTGCATCAGCCGGGGCATCCAGATGACAAAGCACCTGATGAGCGTGCGTGACGTCGAACGTCGAGTCTGGGAACGGGAGCTCGTAGACATTGGCCTTTTGGAACTTGATGTTCTTCACGCCGACGGACTCGGCGTACTTCCCCGCGCGATCTAGGATCTCATCCGATAGATCGGTGGCGAGGACTTGGCCATCGGGCATGTACTTTGCAAGAGACGCGGAGATGGTCCCCGACCCAGCACCGACGTCCAGCAATTTCAGTTGCGGGGTCTCCTTCACTATGGATTTCAGGCGTGGAAGCAGGTGGCCAGCGCTGTTCTCGGCAGTGCGCCATTCATGGTGCTTGACCTGCGTGGCGCGATAGCCAGGTTCGTATTTGTTGTGTTCTGCTCCTGCCATTGTAGAGTTAGGTGAAGGATTTGAGAGTCAACATCGGCGCGAAAGGAATGAAGTCTGTGAGTCGACTCTCTATAGTCACGGTGGAGATAAGCACGGAGTTTACGGATGTTCGGCCAAACCCTTGACGAGCATGACTGTGCGATGAGATCATGCAATGGCCACCAGCTGACATTTCAATTGATGTTGTATTGTTTAACGCCGGTGCGTTCCTGTGGCAGAACAAAGAGTGCAAAAAGAGAGGTCTATACCAGGTTCGAACTGGTGTCTTTGGAAGAGATTTTTGATGGGTAATCAAAATCCAACGTCCTGACCACTAGACTAATAAACCGACGTGGATTTCCGTTCCGTGAAAAGGATTTTAGATGGGTTTGTGCACATTTGTTTGCCAACGTTGAAGAGGTTTGGTGTAATTCAAGCACTAAATAAATCTCAAGGGTGCCTCTGAACCCCAACCTTAGGGGGGTTTTTTCGGCACCCCTTGGCTGTGGTACTGTGGGTGAGCGGGTGAGCACAACGTATCAGCCAGATTGAGCCGAGTGCATATGCAACATCTACTATCACAGGTAACATTATCTTCTCTGTTGGTGTCTGTCATCATTATTACTATTTTAATCAGATTCCACGTGTTGGGGAGGTTCACCGATACCGCTTCTCCGTCTCGTCAGTTCGACGCAGATGTGGAGAGAACAAATACATGGGTCCGCAGGGGAGCTTCTGAAGGATTGCGAGACTAAGTATACCAAATCACATGGCTGCCCTCCTGCAAATGACGAGGAAACTACGAGCACAGACGGAGAGCCGCATGAGCTGAACAAGAGTCCAGTCCATCCTTTGGTCCGATCAGCGAGGATGCTCGGTGTTTGATCAGATCCCGACGAGCTTCCCCATGGGGCAACACGCTGCAGTTCTTTTCAAGCTGAATGGGGTAAAATTGCGGGCGTGGCGAGGACCTGCAACACAGAAGTCCCTGTTCTCCCGACGGCATCTCCCACACGGCGTCAACGCCACGCAGTCATCGCAATTCGGCAGTGGCGCCGGTTTTAGTAGGCGGGTTAATCCCGGACAGCCGCACAAACTTGGCGTTTTCGGGAGGCAAACGAGATGGAACAGGGGAAAGGAGACTTTCCAGGCCAGTTTACGGATAGTTTAACGGGAGTCGTCTAATTCTCACGGCCGAAGTCGGTGTGCTTCAAAACATGGGCCCCCGGCTATTCCCATGAACTTCGTTTAGCCTTTCCACTCGAGAAAAGAGGGTTTCCGCCTCCAGCCCTGGCAAAACTTGGTTCCTGATGGCGCCAACAAGTCGCCGAGGTCGTTCTCTTTTGCGGGGTTTGGCGCCAGGAATCTAACCGCAAACCGTGTGGGATCAGTGGCCCTTGTGATGCGTCGCCCGGGGGCATGTCATGTCGCAGTGCAGAAATCTTTGTTGCCGACCTCGGATCGGATGCGCGCCGTGATCCACTGGCGACGAGGAGATCACCTAGCAACTTGATGAATGACTCTTGTGCGTCCATCTGCTTTTGTGTGTGACTCTCCGAGACATCGTTGGCGTTCCCTCCTCTTTCACTTCCTTTATAACCTGCGCGCCATTGCACTCCGTCGCTTGGCTGCCAGACGCGCTGCAATCCTTCGTCGGACTCAATTGAAGCAAGTAATCGCAGCTGGGACAAGATGGCACTTGCAAATGGCGATGAGAAGGTCATTGGCGACTCGCCGGCGCCGTCGCTGGAGAACCGCGAACGAGGCGATATCGAACGCCCCGGCGGCAGTGTCGACGACATCCACGGTGATGGGGTTGAGATCCAATGTCCTCCTCACACGACGGAGCGCAAGCTCGTCACCAAGATCGACTTTCACGTCGTTCCGTTCCTCTGCATCATGTACCTCCTCGCCTTTCTTGGTCAGTCATTCCCTCTGCGACTCCCAGCGCAACGAGCAGCTCGACTAACTCATGGCGCATGCTAGACCGAGTCAACATTGCCAATGCCAACGTCTTTGGCCTGTCGGAGGAGCTCGAATTGAACGGCACCCTCTACAACAACGCGCTCGTCGTCTTCTTCGTGCCGTACATTCTCTTCGAGATCCCGTCCAACATCCTGCTGAAGCGCTTCCGCCCCCACGTCTGGTTGAGCATCAACATGTTCTTCTTCGGCTTGACTACGTGCCTTCAAGGCCTCGTCACGAATTATAGCGGGTTGATCGCCACGCGCTTCTTCCTCGGCGTGTTCGAGACGGGAATGTTCCCAGGTGGTACGTCAATTGCTGTTGCGCCGTGAGAGAGAGCTCGACTAACATGCGACAACGTTAGCATTCTACCTCATCGGCATGTGGTACCGCCGCCACGAGGCCCAGCGACGATATTCCTTCTTCTTCAACAGCACGACTCTCGCCGGCGCATTCGGTGGTCTGCTCGCAGCCGCCATCGGCAAGATGGACGGATTGAGAGGCTACCAGGGCTGGCGCTGGATCTTCATCCTCGAGGGTGCCCTCACCGTCTTCGTCAGCTTCATTTTCTACTTCCTGCTGCCCGACTTCCCGGAGGAAACCAAGTGGCTCACCCCAGAAGAGAGGGTCTACGTGTCTGCGCGCCTGCAGGCTGACCAAGGCCGCTCGGGCGTTGAGCGTAGCGTCACCGTCAAGGACGTCGGCAACATCTTCAAGGACATCAAGGTCATTCTCGGTGGATTCATGTACTTCGGCCTCATCGTGCCCGCCTATGGCTACGCCTACTTTGCGCCGGGCATCCTGCAGACCTACGGTTACGACGCGATCCAGACGCAGCTGCACAGTGTCCCGCCCTGGGCAGTATCGTTCGTCTTCTCCATGACGATTGCGTTCCTGTCCGACAAGACGAGGCATCGATTCGGCTTTGCCATCGCTGCCATTTGCGTCGCCATTGTCGGCTTCGCGATCCTCATTAGCGTGCACGACAACACGAAGCTGCAGTACGCCGCGCTGTTCCTCGTCGCGAGCGGCGCGTACACCGCCATGCCGATTGTTGTTTGCTGGTTCAACATGAACCTCGGAGGTCACCAGCGGCGATCAGTGGGCAGCGCGTGGCAGGTCGGTTTCGGCAACATTGGCGGCATCATCGCCGTGTTCGCGTTCCTGAAGAAGGATTCGCCCAAGTACATCCCCGGATACTCCATCTGCATCACGTTCACGATCGTGTCCATCATCGCGTGTATCCTGTACGGTCTTGCTTGCTGGATGGAGAACAAGAAGAGGGATGAGAGCCCAGAAGACGTGAGCCTTACGGAGGAGCAAAAGGCAGAGCTGGGGGATTTGTCGCCGACTTACAGGTATCTTCTGTAGGCCGTTATTGTATGTATGAAGTGGGCGCTGTCGACGAAGACGTTCATAATCTCAGCGTGCCTCACCGGCTTGAATATATACCCATGCCCTTTTTCTATGCAGATTTCTGATTGTATGACTCTGGCTGGCTATTAATTAATTGCAGCCATGTTCTCAACTTACAGCTGACCGGCAGCTCCACGACTTCCAACCGGACCGGCCGAGAGACTATCTCAGCCTTATACGGAATCTGTAGGTGGAAGGGGCCTTTAAAACATCAATGCCAGTGTGCTCCCTGTTCTGAACAGCTGAAATTTGCAGCACCATCTTCCGATCATTCAGCCTACATGGTGTCTTGAGTCGACCTCCGTCTTCGCTTCTTTTCTCGAGGTTGAACCTGCACATCAATCGTCCATTTAACATCCAGCCAAACAACGCTGCTGCGGCAGCCGAGGTCTCTCTCACCATCCTCATTATAACTCTCGTTATAAGGCCCATGAGTGATCTTAGCTTTCCGCGTTTCGGTCCTTTTCAATCACCCGGCGCCGACGGGCACGTGTCGAAGCCCGTCACCCGCGGGTGCTCACGCGCCGGATCCCCAATGAGGATAAAAGCCCACGACGTGGCAGCCTCCCCACACAACTAGGGCGACGTGAGGAAGAACTCAGCTCCCCACGATGATACTTCAACTCGTTTATATGCCGAAGCCGGAATCTTGTTCTCTACTGACATCCGGGCAGAGCGTTGCTAATCGCGCCGACTCTCGGTGGAACTGCAAACACGGCGGGGGGCCCCTGGTCGCAGGCTTGCCAAATCAAACCACCAGGAACGGAGGATTCGCAGGATCCCCGCGATCAATCTATCGGAGGGCTAGATTCATTGAGAGAACTCCATCGTCACCCCTCAATACCGGCTGCTTGGGTTCAATAAATGGTTCATCTTCCGCCCTGTCCCCGCGCACTACCTTGGGTGCTACAACAGTCGCCCACGTTGTAGCTTGCAAGTTGCAATCATGAAGCTCTCTATTTTACCTCTTTTGGCTTGTGCGACATCTGCTGCTGCACTATCAGCCGACGCTTGGTCTAAGCAGAGCATTTACCAGGTCCTTACCGACCGGTTTGCGCGGTCTGACGGGAGTGTCAGCGCTGCGTGCGATGCTTCCAAGGCGCAATACTGCGGAGGATCGTTCTCGGGATTGACCAAGAAACTGGATTATATCCAGGGCATGGGTTTCACGGCGGTCTGGATTTCTCCTATTGTTGCCAACATTGAAGTGCCCGCCGATCAAGGCTGGGGGTAAGAGACACTACACATTGCAATCCGTTGCACAGATTTGCTGACCTGGGTCTCTGTAGCCAAGCGTACCACGGCTTCTGGGCCCAGAAGATCTGGTCTATCAACGATCATTTCGGTACTGCGGCTGAGCTGAAAGCATTATCGCAGGCCCTTCATGACAGGGGAATGGTATGTAAGCAGATGATCTGAAAAGGAAGAGTTACTAATTGTGATCAGTACCTAATGGTTGATATTGTCACCAACCACATGGGCTACTATGGGTGTGGCAACTGTGTCGACTATAGCAAATACGATGCTTTCCAGGATGTTAGTTCTCATCGCCTCCATAATTCATTTCAAAGGCTTACCAATATCCAGTCGACTTACTTCCATAACTTCTGCCTCATCGACTACAGCGACGAGTGGTCAAGCAACATACAAACGTGCTGGGAGGGTGACAACACCGTCGCTTTACCCGATCTTCGAACCGAGAACGACAACGTCCGGGCCATTTGGTTCAAATGGATTAAGCAGATTGTGTCCGACTACTCAATCGACGGTCTTCGGGTTGACAGCGCCAAGCACATCGAGAAGTCCTTCCATGCGCCGTTCGAGGAAGCTGCTGGCGTCTACACAGTTGGTGAGGTACTCAACGGCGACCCCGCCTTCACGTTTCCATACCAGGAGAAGATGAGTGGTGTTATGAACTACCCCATGTACTACTGGCTCAAGAGGGCTTTTGGAAGCACAAGCGGCGACTTCACTGAGCTTGCCAAGGGCATTGAGAGGGTGAAGAATGAGGCTGTCAACTCGAGCCTCTTGGGTACTTTCATGGAGAACCATGACCAGGATCGCTTTCCTACGGTTACTACCGACGAATCACTCAACAAGAACGCTATAGCTTTCACCATCTTGCAAGATGGCATTCCTATCATCTTCCAGGGACAAGAACAGTTCTACAAAGGAAACGACCAAACCGGTCGCGCTGCCGTGTGGCTGTCGAAATTCGACACGTCGACCAAGTGGTACACTCTGATCGCCAGCCTCAACCAAGTCCGCAACCAAGCGATCTACAAGACCAACTCCTATATCACATATAAAGCCTGGCTGCCGTACACTGACTCCTCGACAATCGTGATGCGGAAGGGCCACAACGGAAACCAAATCATCTCGGTTTTGAGCAAGACCGGCACGTCGGCCCAGGACAAGACGTTAACGTTGGGGCAGGCCGTGACTGGATTTTCGGCAAACCAGGACGTTGTTGAGATACTGACTTGTAAGACTGTGAGCACGAATGGGAGTGGAAGCTTAAGTGTGACTATCAGCAAGGGACAGCCTCTTGTGTTCTACCCGAAGAGCCAAGTGGTTGGTAGCGGTATCTGCTCTTATTAGTTTTGTGCCTTGAAGAATTTTTATACTTTTGAACTCATTTTCACTGAATGTTAAGCTCTACGACCTTGAAGAATAGTTCAATACCACATGCTCCTTCTCAGGTCTGACAGTCGCAATATGATGTTTTAACTGTGTATGAAATCGAATCTCCCACCAAGATATCATCATTGTCTAGAAATCAATCATCACACTTTACTGATTTTGAAACCCAATGCCATACTAATCCGTCTTGTTTCATCCGAATACCTCTAGTGGAAAAATAAAACAGATGAACCTTGGTCCTTTAATAATGCCTAAATTCGGAGTCTAGTATATCGATGCTCTTTTCACACGTTTCGCCCTCCCTAAATTACAATAATATCCGGAAGTGATAGAAGTGATACTGACACTTTTAAACCCAGTGCGAAGTTGACACTACTTTCCACTGCTGGCAGGCAAATTGTTGTACCATTTTGTAGGTCTAATGACCATGTCGCCAAGATGTTGTCCAAGTTCTCCAATTATTGCCAAGCCAAGGGAGGGAGATCGAATAGCGACTTTGGCTCTTACGGCTAGAGGCATAAAAATCCAGCACTCAATCCAAACCAGGTAAGTTAGCTGCTCTTTTAATTTGGTAATAGAGTAGCGTGGAAATCGGGGTAGCTATGCTAGCGTAGCAGCCGCTTACAAGGTACCCGGACATCCTGTTGGTAGATAGTTTAAAATCATGTTGGTCGCGTATTCCACCCTTGGCAGTTGTTCGGCATATAAATTCACAGCCGCTATTGAGCACACACACCATTGGGATCTAGTGTGCAAGCCGTCACACCAATGCCGATAGCCAGCCGTGACGTGTCTTGTCTCGATGCAGCTCAAGCTAAGCAGTCCACTGCAGTAGTTAACGACTTATCCAGTGAACGGGCGTCGGCAGGGGTAACGCTGAACCCCGCTCCAGATCGCCCTTGTTTGTGGCCCGTTGTCTCCGTCCTCTTTCGTTTTCCCTCTTTTCTCACCTTGTCCGTTCTTGAGTCTGCGTGATTTTGATCCCCCGCAAAGCTTTCATAATCATAGAGTCGCCGAAATGTCGGAATCGCAGCCCAAGTCTCCGGAGAAGGCGGCAGCGGCGACAGAGCCGGAAACCGCTCCGCCCGTGGCCGCGTCCACGCCGGAAGTTGCTCCGCCTGCGACCACCTCCGCGCCGGAAGCTGCGCCGCCTGTTACCACCTCCGCGCCGGACGCTGCTCCGCCTGCAGCAACCGAAACCGAGCTGCTGCCGCCGCAGCACTGGACCCAGCAGCCACTCCCCGAGGTGGGTTATCAACAAGCTACTCTATGGCTTCAAGCCGTGGTAGCGCGGCGTGATGTTGACGATGAGTGCCATAGGACGACGCCGACTCGGCCCTGGGTGACGACGCTGTTAGCTCGACGGCATCCATCTCGTCCAGCATCTTGGATTACCGTACCATCAATGGACGAACCTACCACAGTGACCGTGGAAGCAACCAGTACTGGTAAGTACTGATGCGCAGGAATGTGGAGCTATACGGATCAAAAGCTAAGAGGCGCAAAGGGGTGCGAACGATGACCTCCAGAATGAGACCTTGGACATCCAGTAAGACCGAGCAACATTACCGCCTCACTCGGGCCGTCGTACAATGCTAACCTGATGCCAGACATCACCTGTTCACCCTCGCCCAGGATGGCAAGCTCCACTATGCTCCCCTCTCGAACAACATCGAGGTAGGTCGGACTGAGCAAGAAGATGCAGCTAACAGCGACTGACAACGAATGCAGAAAGTGGTTGACATTGGAACCGGAACCGGAATCTGGGCCATGTAAGTTTTGCTTCCGGATCTGCCCTTGGCCTTTCACTGACTGTAGGATACCTCAGTGACTTTGGCGACATGTACCCCGACGCTGATGTCGTCGGCACCGACTTGTCGCCCATTCAACCGAGCTGGGTTCCTCCCAACGTGAGCTTGTAAGGCACTCCTCACCAATATCTTCTCTCCGGCTAACCCCCAACTCCTCTACAGCCAGATTGACGACTTCACGCAGGAGTGGACGTTCCCCGATGGTTCGCTCGACTACGTCCACATGCGATGGCTGATCGGCTGCGTGACTGACTGGACCGCGCTGTTCCAGCAGGTCTTCAGGGCCCTCAAGCCGGGCGGTTGGATCGAGTCGTTCGAGTGCAACGGCTTCTTCGAGTCCGACGACGGCACCGTCACCCCCGAGTCCGCCATGGCCCAGTGGGGCAGCTTCTTCCGCGAGGGTGCCAAGAAGCTGGGCTCCAAGGCCTCCTTCACCGTGGTCCGCGACGAGGTGCAGCGGAAGGCTCTGAAGGAGACGGGCTTCATCAACATCCAGGAGGAGCCCATCAAGATCCCCATCTCCCCTTGGGCCAAGGACCGCAAGAATCGCGAGATCGGCGAGTTCTCCAAGGCCGCTATCGAGAACGACATCGAGGGCGTCGTGGGCTTCTCGGCTACCCAGCTGGGCTGGTCCAAGGAAGAAATCACCCTGTACGCCGCTCATCTGCGTAAGGAGCTGCGCAACAACAACTTGCATCCATTCTACCGCTCCAACGTGGCCTGGGCCCAGAAGCCGCTTACAAACTAGAGCTTGACGTTGTTTTATGCATCTGAGAAGGCTAGTAGCATGTAATGATTAATACAGTCTCTACCAAAAGATCGCCATGTCAAGATATTGTGCCTGGATGTGCCAGTTCTGGCTGAAGTTATGAGAGTGTGGAATTTTCCTACAGACTATCCTGGTGCTAAGAAGTTGGGTATGAACGAACAAAATCCACCAGCCGAATACCATTAAATCCCCTGTTGTTCCAATTAAATCGTTTTATTGAAAAACAACGCATAAACGTGGGTTCATAAATGGGGATAACAGACATAAAAGAACACTCATTGGATGAGGCTTTCCGGATGATGAGACCCAACAAAGTAGTTTAAGCCTGTTTACTAGTTTGCAAGCATAGGCTACTAAAGCATGAGAGTATCAGTTTAATTGTCTATTCATCTCTGCTATGCTAGAAGTTGGTTGCTCCTCCTCGCCTAGGTGCTCTACCCTAGCTGAATGGACGCGTAGGGTAGGGTTGCGAATATACTTGCTTGATTTATATGTGCACAAATCAACCATTTACAACATTTCACGCATAGTTTGAGATATGTGCTTAGATCATGATTAATTTGTATAAATAACCCTCTCGATTCCTTTTCCAATGGGGGTGATTCTAGTTTAGACTCGATACACCTTTCATGTTTATACTTCGCGTGGTGACTCTTTCCGGACAGACGGTCATCCATGGACCCTGTAAGCCATAAACTGAACTGAAGAAGGTTGAGCACTACTGTTGTAAATAGTCATGCAGCACATGGTACCAAGCTGGGCCATAGGTGTTATTTCACATTCCGTGAGATGGAGTTACACATTCGGTATAAAGGGGTTTTGCTGCCCTGAAATAGAAGCAATCTCACAGAAGTTCCCAAATGCTCTGATTCTCGCCCTAGCCAAGAAAAAGAACTTGATTATCTCGGATTACTTCTGTTCGAGTATCCCAGCAACGAAAGCACATGGTATCGAAGAGCAAGCCACGGCGTCACCGAGTTCAGGTCGGAGGCATTTGAGACCAAGGCACAAGTCAGGTACCAGACAAGTACTAGGCGTACGGAGTAGTGAGAATATCCTCGAACTCAGAGGTTTCCATTTAAGGAAGTTGGCTAGAAGAGTAAACCTTTTTCATCCTTGGCGAGCATTTGCCTCGGGATGTATGTCATATTCATATTCACATGCCAGCAAACGGAAGAATACAGTTGAAAATGAAAGAAAGTATCATGCAGTAAAACCTTGAGCGGAACGAGTCTCCGCGAGAAACGAAACTTTATCTTCCCGCCCTATACCTTGCATTGGGATCGGACCGTTGATGTGACTGCGCCTCCATCGTCCGATGGATTCCCGGATCACAAAACCTTCTTGATGGCGTCGCCGAAGATCTTGCATCAGTACAGCATGTGACCTATCCAGAGCTCCATCATAGAGTCCTTGATTAGGAATTGTTCTGTGCATATATCTTTTATGCCTGTTGTGGAATTTCCCGATCGATCAAATTCTTCCACCTCATAACTATTCTGATATGGTCTTTGGACTTAGTTGTTGAATTTGAGTCGAACATGGGCAAAGGATGAGGAGAGTTATTAAAAATTGACTTTGGGGCTCGGTCGGCGAAATGCGAGCGGCTGATTTCCCACCACCTGAAACCTGGTCAGCCCGAATCTATACATGCCTATGTTAATTCGCAGATTATGAGGGTCCCGAATAGAAAACCCCACCTACATTGGTGGGATTTCCCTCCGCCGCCGCTAAGCACAAGGTTCACCGGATGTCGGATACGGATCGCAACGGGCCAAGACGCCGCAATTCGGAAAGGCGGCCCCGCTAAAGACGATGGAACAAGGGACTGGGCTATAACTAGGGCACTTGGGAATCAGTCCATAATGGGAAGAGGCCGCTTTGGAAATGATATAGGGGTCAGACACGGGATGCTCTGAAGGGAGGTTATAAAGAGGGGAACGGGCCGTGGATGGCTTAACAGAGTAGAACCGGGAACATTGCACTGGTCTCATTCAAGCACTAGTATAATCATGTTGATCTTAACGGCCTTCTCTGCGCTGTGCTTCTGGCCCGCTGCGGTGGCTGCGGCTTGGGGATGGACGGACCAGAGCGCAAACTACGTGATCGACTCTGGTGCCGATCTCGTCATTAGCGTCAGCAAGTCGACCGGCGATATCAATTCGTTGAAGTACAAGGGCCAGGAGTTCAACGGCTGGGGTGGAAAGAATACGTGAGTACGGTTGATCTTCATGGGAGGGTCCCTTGCTGATATCTGCCAGCCATGTGGAATCGGGACTTGGAGCCAGCACCGTGACCATTGCTACCGTCAACACCAATGTCATCAGGGTCTCGGTCCAGCACGGAACTCTCAAGCATTACATCGTGGTGCGATACAAGAACAACAATGTCTACCTCTTCACCAACAAGGCCGACAACAGCATCTCGGCCATGCGGTACATTGTGCGTATCAAGTCTGGTATCTTCATCCACGCTTCGACCGATCCCGGTGAGTCCCCTCCAAGAGCCTCAATATTGCGTTTCTAACAGGAACAAATAGACTACTACGACCCTGGCAGCACCTACATCGAGGCATCTGATGTTAGCATCAACAGCGCCGGCATCACCAAGAGCAAGCACTACCAGGGCTCTACTTATGGACGAACCATGGACTGTGAGTTGGCAGGGCGTATGATGCCCAGAATTACTGCTAATAAACCTCCCTAGACGACTTCGTTGGCCGATCGACAGGCAAGGTTGGTCTTTACATGATTCGCTCCAACCACGAGAAGGCATCCGGCGGCCCCTTCTTCCGATCGCTGCTCACCCGCGCCGACGCAACCGGCGAGGACTTGTATGACATCTACTACTACAACATGGGCAGCACCGACCCCATGCGATTCGGTCTCCAGGGTCCCAGTGTCCTGGCCTTCACCGACGGCGGCGCTCCCAGCTCGAGCCTCTATGCGCGCAACGCGGACTGGACCTGGATCGATGGTCTTGGTGTAAGTTCAACTGGCAAAATCTCTGAAGGATATGGAATTGACGTTTTGTTATTGTAGCTTTCTGGATGGACTAACTGGGCTGACCGTGGCTACGTTTCCGGCGTGGGCATCTCCAACATGAAGAGCGGATTCACTTACACCGTCGGCCTGTCCAACGCGCAGGCCCAGTACTGGGGCGTTGCGTCCGCGACCAACGGCGCGTGGACCATCAAGAAGATCATCCCGGGCACCTACACCATGACGGTGTACAAGGAGGAGCTCGAGGTGTACACGGGCTCCGTCACCATCAACAAGGCTGCCGGCACGGCCGTCAACACGGTCAAGGCGACGGACCCGGCCGACGCCGCGGCCATCTGGCGCATCGGCGAGTGGGACGGCACGCCGCGCGGCTTCCTCAACTTCGAGGACAAGGTCATGAAGCCGACGTACATGCACCCGTCGGACAAGCGGCTGGCCAAGTGGGACGCGGGCAACTTCATCGTCGGTACGAGCAAGGCCAACGCGTTCCCGGGCTACATGTGGACCGACATCAACAACAACCACCTGGTGTACTTTAAGCTCTCGCAGGCGCAGCTCGGGAAGGCGTACACGGTGCGCGTGGGCATCACCGAGGCGTACATCAACGGGCGCCCGACCATCAAGGTCAACGACTGGGCGGCACGCGCGCCGGGTGCGACGACGCAGGCGCAGACGCGCAGCTTGACCACGGGCACGTATCGCGGCAACAACGTCAAGCTCGAGTTTACGGTGCCGGCTACGGCATTCAAGCAGAGCACGAGCGAGTGGCAGATCCTGACTATCAGCATCATCACTGGCAGCACGGGTTCGCAGTACCTGAGCGGCGGTGTGAGCTTTGACAGCATCGACATGCTAGCCTGATCGACCTGTTTGACAGCGTGGTGAAGGATGGAGGCGATGTATATAGACGTTGATGGAGCCGTGGTTCTGCAATACTGTTTTTAATCTAGTTGTTTTCACGCAAAGTACATATTTATAAGATCTCAGCAGCTCTAGCACAATCGAAACGCCCATGCATGCGGTATCTCACAATCTTGAACGTGGACCCTGGCGAACGCCCACAACTTTTAAACAACTCCTTGTTGCGAATTGAAAGGAGGCATCATGAGAGGAGGGTTCTGGTCCTTTTCATCCATGATACAACCACTTCACTTTGTTCCCTGAGTTGAGCCTGAATCCCCAAGTGGCATCCAAGCATTTGACCTTGATGGGAAACTCGAGCTCAGGCATGGTGCCCTGGCAGGATGAAAATAGACTCAAGATACGAGAGCAGATCAATGCCACTCGGCGCCTCCGATCCATGTTGACAACTCGGAGTAACTCTCTCCAATTCGACCAGTCCGATGCTTATCGTCAGGAACGCCATTCGAGCTACGCCACCCTCGCTCCCCTCGGCCTCCGGCCCACGACATCTTTCCGCCAAGCCACATCCCGAGAAACGCATTTCAGACACCAGCCAGGACTTCACGGGGCCTCAAACATCTCGTAAAGCCCCGTCCGCTAGCAAAAAAAACCCAACCGAACTGTCAAGTGTCAAGCTCGTTCTGCGTCAAGCGGCCTCCACATCCCCATATTAACGACTCCGCCGTGATGGATCCCATCACGTCCCGGAACATGGTATGATAGGCAGGGGCAGGCAATCTCAGGTCCGAGTCGAGCAGAAGACTGGATTTCTTCGTCTTTTGGTCTCGTTTTTCCCTTATCGGCCGATCGTCCCATGTTCCCAAGCGCGATGGTGTTGCAGTTAAAACCTGGCCCGTTCCCAGGGCATCCCGGCGAGATAGGGTGTGCTTGACTTTGACTTGCCCCATTTTGTTACAGAGAGTCGTCGTTGTTTCATCGTCACTGTCGTTCACCACCTTCCACTCACTGTCCTTTCAAGATCTCTTCACGGCAAGCAATCACCATGAGACAGGCCGTCGCCATCTCCCTGCTTCTCGCAGCCGCCACCGAAGGCCATCACGTCGCCCGCGACTCGGCCTGCAAAGACGTACACGTCTTCCTCGCGCGCGGCAACAACGAGCCGTACCCCGGCCGCCAGGGCAAGCTGATCACGGCCATCTGCTCCGGACTGAGCAGCTGCGACTACGAGGACATCAAGTTCTACAACCCGTTGGAGTCAGTATACTGTGACTCGGTCTTCGAGGGCGCACGGAACGGCATCGACCAGATCACGGCGTACAACAAGAAATGCCCGGACTCGAAGCTGGTCGTCAGCGGGTACTCGCAGGGCGCTCATGTGGTGGGCGATATCCTCGGTGGAGGAGGCGGCACGTTCTTCCAGGGCTGCGTCCAGGGCGACAACGAGGGATTGGACCCCAAGTCGCGACCGGCTAACAAAAGTGAGTGAGACAAGATAGCGCTCATCGAGAAACAATGCTAACCACGGGGGACTTGTAGTTGTGGCCGCCATGATCTTCGGCGACACTCGCCACACGGCTAACCAACCGTACAACGTGCTCACCGGCGCCGGCAAGGACGGCCTGTTCCCGCGAACGTCGGAGATGCTCACGAACCTCGCCAAGTACGGCGACGCGCTTCACTCGTACTGCGTCGACACGGATCCCATCTGCGCACAGGGCGACGTTGTTGAGACGCATCTGAACTACTTTGATGTGTTCAGTGACACGGTTGCTGAGTGGGTGCACGAACGGGTCAAGGCGGCTGGAGGCGATGAGTCGACTTCGGCCTCGGCCTCGGCTTCGAAGACGAAGACGAAGGAGGCGAGCAAGACTAAGGACACGACTACCACGGAGGAGGCGTCGACCACGGGAACGGATTCTGAGGAGACGAGCACCGCGACTGAGAGTGAATCTACCACCAAGGCCAAGACCAAGACGACCACCACCGCTTCATCCACCGAGGACGGCTCATCAGAAACCACCGCTACTACTGCGACATCTGGATCTGCCTCCGACTCTGGATCCGAAGCAACCACGACGAAGACTACCAGCGCTGCCGAGGCGACGACGAGTGCTAGCGGAGCTGGATCGCGAGATTCTCAGCTCGGCGCAGTCTTGTTCGCTCTGGGCGCTATCATGGCCTTTTGATTGTGGTTGGAGAGGTGACGATGATGCCGGTACCTAATGTATATACCCTTGGATAATTTCTGGTGTAATTGTGTAGAGATGTGGACATGGATCAATGGCTTAGACTTGAGATAATTTCTAACCTCTTCGTCTGTTATTGGCTGTCAGTTGGGTGACACTTGGACGAAAGCCATAGTCTCTGGCGTATAAGCTCATAGGGTGAAGCAGCCTAGGTGTACAACCAATCTCGACTCAACGAGGAGCGTCTTCTCCAACACACCCACACAGACCTGCGTTTCTCGAAGGCTGTCAGTTGCCTAAGGGTTCAAGCATGGAAGCATCAAGAAGCATCCTGTATCACCGCAAAACATCCGTACCAAACCATGGAAAGCTGCATGGTATAACTATGTCTCCAGAGACTGGAGCCGATATCACGGTCAGAGAGAGTACCTCTTCATAGCACACATTAACCCGCCACCGTAAGTATCCAGAAGCTGCTCACTAACAGACACAAACCCCGCCCCCCACTTCTTGTCCCGCACTAGGCGCGCCCTTCACAATTCGAAATGCAGAAGCAACCCCACCAACATCGCAGCACAATTGTTCTTTTAACTGTCTACAAGTCTCCGATCTGTTTCTCTTTTGAGCCATTGTCTATCTAAACTTGACTTCAGGGTATATCCTTCGCTGCAGAACAGAAGGGCGAAGACAGATATTGTACATAAAATGGCTACGATTCGACACGCACGCCGGGAGGGTAAGCAAGCTCAAGTTAGGTCGCGCAAGAGGTGTCATGGTGCTGACCCGAGACTCAGACGCGCCCGTCATCCTGCAGCTTATCCAGGAACTCGCCGACTACGAGCGTGAGCCGGACGCCGTCAAGGCCACTGTCCAGACCATCGAAGACACCATCGCCTTCGCGCCCTCCAACGCCCCGGACACGGAGACCTCGCCCATCCCGAGCACCGAGCCCACGTCGCCATCCAGGCCTGCTCGGTGCCTGCTGCTCATCTCGCCGGAGGGCGTTGCCGTGGGCATGGCACTGTACTTCTACAACTACAGCACTTGGAGGTCGCGGCCTGGCGTCTATCTTGAGGACCTGTTTGTGCGGCCGACTGAGCGGGCCAAAGGGTACGGCAAGAAGCTGCTGAGCGCGCTGGCTAAGCAGGTCGTTGCCATGGACGGCGGGCGCCTCGAGTGGGTGGTGCTTAAATGGAACGAGCCCAGCATTAAGTTCTACGAGAGCATCGGAGCCCAAGCTATGAACGACTGGGTGGGCATGCGAGTCGACGGCGACGCTTTGGCTAAGTTGGCCGAGCTGACGGACTGAACGAGACGTATAACGTGCGGTGGAAGAATAGACCGGCTGGTTAAGCGGCGTTCAGGAGCTGTTGCTGGGAGGATCTGGTAGCTTTACGCCCTTGTCGTCGACGCCTTCAAAGACGTTGAGCTGCGACGCCCGAGCTGGCCTTAGACCAGAGTTCGGAGTACCCCAAGTAAAAGAATGCTTCAGCGATCGCGGATCTTGCTCCATCACCGGCGTGACTTGCCACAGCCTCGTGTACGCCCGCCTGTACCATCGTGGCGTGATTTCGCGCTGTACCATCTGTCCTTGGTATGGTCCTGTATCTTTCTGCCCCGTCCGTCGCACCCGTTTGGCTGTCTTCTCCCGTTCGACATGTTTGACGCAGTGGTCGGCGTGGCTCTCCCAATCCCAATCCAAGGCGGGGGGCGGTTCTTTACGTAGAGGCTTCGCAGGCTTCCGACGCTCGGGAACCATCCACTCCTCGTCTACTTCCTGGGCACCGGCGCTCAATCGCCCAAGCAACTCCCACTCGTCTTTCTTAAGGGGGACCAGCATCTTAGCAGCCGCCCTTCGCCACCAGTGGGCTTTTTTGGTGATGACAAGGCTCTCGCAAGGAGGCTTACCCCAAATATTGGTTTCGGGGACGTATTGTGTTTCTTTGAGGTTCTTGACTGCGCTGGTGAGCTGAATGAGAGGGAACTCCTTGCCCATCTTTTTCTGAGATTCAAGTAATTCGATGAGTTTTGGTTGATCCCAGTTCAAGTGAAAGGCATTTTTGCTAAGACTCGCGACGCTGGGCTCCTCGCTTTGGTCCTTGATAGTACCCGCAGCTTGAGACTTCGCCTTGGCCTTGGAGTCGTTGGCCCCAAGAAGAGCCTCCAAAGCTTCGGAATCATTCGGGCCACCACCATCCTGGAGGACAAAACTTTGCATCAGCCTCCGTCGACGAATTCCACTTCTGGCAAAGCCCATGCGCATGAAATTCTGCATTGATTCTCGGTGACCGTCGTTGGCAGACCTCAGGGTATTGAGGAGTTGGTATGCTCGGGCGCGATGCTTATTTTGCCGGTCATCATTCTTGCTGTGGCGGTGATATCGATCGCGGAGAATGGAAATTATCGGGGACCGCCATGCCGGAGGGAGATAGGAGCATTCGCGGAGGAGATGGCGGTAGACGTGGAGCGGCGCGAGGAAACCGGGGATGGGGGTGTTTGGTCGAGGCATTGTGGTTGATTGAGAAAAGAGAAATTAGAAAGGCGGAGATGAAGAGGCGAACGGCCTCGAGAGGATAGAGGAGGCCAGATAGCGGCAACGGGCTAATTGGCAAAAGAGACAGATGCTCCGTTCTTAGTTGGGGATTGATGATGCTGGAATTGGAGACAGCTCGGGTGAATTTTGGTGTTGAGCTTGGCTTGGCCACCAAGCCGGCGAAACCTCGGCTAGTCTGCACAAGTTCGGTCTTTGATAGTTATGCGAGCGCCGTCTATCATTGCATAAATCTGGATACTTTATGATTGACTTTGGATATTTGTTTTCATGCAGAGTCGAGGCCATCTGCAAGTCGCCGAAGTATCAATTGAGTTATTTCTTTCAAGTGGTTATGGAAGCGAGAACCATAATCACAATGAGCATTGATGTTGGTGCAGGGAAGCGTGCACAATTACTGGATGTCAGTTGATGTGAGTCCATGTGGCTCCACTAGAGCCTCTGGTCGAGACGAACCGGCCAGCAACAGAGGTTGCATTAGCGGTCTCTACAACCCGCGCATGCCCTGGAAAGCAGTGGGCATGGGCGTTGTGGACTGGAACAAAGAGAAGGATGGTGCCATAACGGTATGGGTAACTAGTGAATAATTCGTGACAGCAGCGTGGATTCACTCAACCGCCGCCGCCCCTCGTCCGGACCGGCACTACCTGGCCGACCTAGCCGAGGCCGAAGTAGTGGGTACACAGCCCGCAGCGCGGGGTTGCGTCACGCGGATTTACGCGCGCGACACGGTCCGAGGGCACACGAAATCACGAAACCGACACGTCTCGATTAATTGACCGCATTCCACTTTAACGCGCGTGCGTGCGGACGTGGTGACCGTGAGCTTGGGCGTGAGCGTGAGCGATTTGCTGCAAACCGGAGCCTGGGTACATTGCCAGTGAACCGGTGACGTGCAGCGCCGAGGCGATGGGCAATAAATGACCTGCAGAGGCGCTCTTCTTCGCCTTGGCTTCACCTGCGATTGTCTCACCCAGTCAACTTGCTCGAAGTCCTGCAATTGCTGCTCTTTACACCTTATCCAGAACAAGACCGTTTATACTCACTCGCAGTCTCAGTGAACCGGGGCGCTAATCATCCATTGACTCACAGCGTCCCTCTCCCTGGCGCTTCCAGGGCAGCCGTAGCGCAGGGCCACAGGGCAAACAGCTCCCCCGCCCACTGTCTGAGGTACCCGCGCTGTACCTGAGACCCTCTGTATCGCAGGTACCTCCACCCGGAGCGGTTCCCTTCTCAGTGGCCCGCCTGCAGCAGCCAGCGCCATCCCGGGAGCCGCTGGAGCTCATTTCGCCTCGACGCCATACTCGATCCATCCCAACTCTCGCTTTCACCACCGGGTTTTTCTGGCGCACCGCACAAATCCATCCCCGTCCCAACCCTCAATCCCGCAACCGGCGAACTCGGCGCATGGGCGATCTCCGACTTCTTCTTGCCCCTTGAATGCGGCGCCCTTCGTTTCACCTCTCCAGCTGTCTCGCCGTTCCTTCTTTCCACAAGTACCTCTCCTGAGCGTCGAGTCTTCCCGTCGAGACTCGGGCATCTGTCATTGGACGAACGCCCTTGATGCATATCGCGCCCTCGACCCGAACACCTGCAACTCGACGACACCCGACCTCGACTTCAGACTCGCCTTGAGACTCGAATCCAACTGTCGCCGAATCTTGAAAACGACAAAACTGCAACAACGATAGCCACGTTCCCTGCACCGACTGCCGTTCCCTCTTTCACAAGATGCCCTCGGCATCGCAATCTTCTCAACAATCCTTCACCATGAGCCAACAATCACAGCCCGGCTTGTCTGCCTCTTTTCATCGCGGTTACAATGGCGGCCCCGAGGGCCCCCAAATCTACTCGGTATGGCTTCTCCTTCCACCACCCGGAGACTCAACCCGCTAACCCTGGCTCTCAAAACAGGCATCCTACTCCGGCGTTGACGTGTACGAAATGGAAGTCAACAACGTCGCCGTTATGCGCCGCCGCAACGACTCGTGGCTCAATGCCACTCAGATCCTCAAGGTCGCCGGTGTCGACAAGGGCAAGCGCACCAAGATTCTCGAAAAGGAGATCCAAACGGGCGAGCACGAAAAGGTCCAGGGCGGCTACGGCAAATATCAGGGCACCTGGATCAAGTTCGATCGCGGAGTCCAGGTCTGCCGCCAATACGGCGTCGAAGAGCTGCTGAGGCCTCTCCTAACTTATGACATGGGCCAGGACGGAGGTGTGGCTGGCCGCGGCGACTTCAACACGCCAACCAAGGAACAGGCCATGGCCGCCCAGCGGAAGCGCATGTACAACTCGAGTACGGACGGCAAGCCCAACGGCCTCTCCGGCACCTTCTTCAAGAACATATCCAGCACCGCTTCGCACGCCGTCGCCGCCATCAGCAAAGCCCGCTTCGATTCCCCGGGCCCCAGGAGCCGTAATGGACAGACCCGAGCCCCCAGCTTCAGCCGCCAGGCCTCGATGCAAAACAGCCAAAACACCCAGAATGGCGACGACTTCCCCGGCAACTCCCAGCAGAGCTTCGCCTCCGACTACGGCCAGCAGGTGGACTCGGCGTATTCGACCCAGCAGCAAAGCAACCCTCCCCCGATGCCCGAGAACGAACCCCCCAGGAAACGTCAGCGCATTACTATGACTCCGGCTGACAGTTTCGGTGGATACGGCCAGAACATGGATATGTATGCCACCGCGTTCCCTGGGTCGCCCACCGAACCCAACGAGTCCTTCATCTACACGCAAAACTCCCTCCAAGACCGATCACCGGCTGAGGATAGTAGTGGCCCCTTACCACCTCTTCCCTACGAGATGTCTCCCGATGTCGAATTGAAGCGTAGCATGCTCATGGGTCTATTCATGGACGCGACAACCACCGACGCCTCTAAGCATGACATGCTCCGAACCTTTACTCCCCTCGAGCTTGACATGCCCATCGACCTCCAAAGCCATACCGCTCTGCATTGGGCCGCCACCCTCGCTCGTATGCCTCTCCTTCGCGCTCTCATTGCTGCCGGTGCCTCGCCTTACCGTGTGAATGCATCTGGAGAGACGGCACTGATGCGCGCATGTTTGGTGACCAATTCCATGGACCACGGCTCATTCCCTGATCTACTAGAAGTCCTCGGTGGTACCGTCGAGGCGCGTGATCAGAAGGGACGGACAGTACTTCACCATATTGCCGTAACGAGCGCTGTCAAGGGTCGTAATGCTGCCAGTCGTTACTATCTCGAAAGTCTGCTTGAATGGGTTGTCCGACAAGGTAGCGCCCCCAACAGCCAAAACACCCAAGTCAACGGCAATGCGCCTTGCAACTCGCAGTCGATGATCCCTAAGATGGGCATCGCGCGCTTCATGTGCGAGATTGTCAACGCCCAGGACAGCTCAGGCGATACAGCACTCAACATCGCTGCTCGCATAGGCAACAGGAGCATCATCTCACAGCTGCTCGAAGTCGGCGCCGACCCCAACATCGCCAACCGCGTAGGCTTGAGGCCTTTGGACTTTGGCATCGGCGGCGACAATGCGGAGGACAAGACAAACGGAGAGACGACGGCGGAGAAGAACGGCGTTGTTGGTTCCAGTCAGCGAAGCCGGGAAAGCAGCGACGAAATCATTGCTTGTAAGTTGCGCACCTCGAACCCCTGACCTCAGACCCCCCTAACTAACATGAATTAGCCATTACTCACCTCTTAAGCGAAACTGGCTCTACGTTCCAACAAGAGATGAAGTCCAAGCAGGTCTCTCTCGACACCCTCCACAGCACCCTCCGCACAACCTCAACCCAGCTGGGCGACTCCCGCCGCAGTCTCGAGCACCTCTCCGCCACCCTCAAGAAGCAGCAGCTCGCCCGGCAAAAGGTCGCCAACCTCTCGCACGCCCGCGAGGACGAACAGGTCCGCCTCATGCAGGAGCAGTCGCGCACATCCCAGCCCAATCCTTCTTCCTCCTGGGAAACCGAGTTATCCGCCATGCTCGAGGCCGCAGAGGACTCGCCAGCCGGCGGCGAGGGCCTTCTCCCCTCGGCTGCCGTCCTCAAGGCTAGGATTCGCGCGCTCGAAGGCCGCCGCGAGATGACGCGCAAGATGGTCCACGCCCTCAAGGGCCGCAGCCGCGACGTCGAGGTCAAGTACCGCCGTGTCGTCGCCCTGTGCACAGGCGTCCAGGAGGCCGAGGTCGACGCCGTCGTCGACGGCCTCCTGAAAGCCGTCGAGAGCGAACGCGACGAGCTCGAGATCGGCCGCGTGAGACGCTTCCTCGGCGGCGTCGAGGGCGTGGTGCACTAGTGATGCAGCGCAAACCCCTTCTTCCCCGCCACAAACACTCTTCCCCTGAGTCTCCGCGCTGCAGGCTCTCTCTTTCTCCCTATATAATGACTCTTGCATCCTGACCTTGGGATGTCCTTTTTCCTCTTGGGCCCGTCGTGTATGATTTTTGGTGTTCTTTTGATACCCTCCCGAGCAGAAGCCGCTCGGGTTGGAAACTGGATAGGCGTTTTTCGGTGTCCTCTGCGTTGTCTATACGAGGATGTCATTCAACATCGGCGCTGGTATCATAGCCTCCCGTGTGTGGAGATCTTGGCTGTTACTTTTTTTATATAGTGTCAGGTGGTTTGGGAAACTTAGTACCTAGGGGATACTACATGGTGTATAAAGACGCAGGGTGGGTGGTTTGGCTCTTTGATAGGAGGTGGGTGTCTTGACATGACACCGAAAGAATACAGTTTTTATCATTTTGATGTCCTCAACTTGCCGCTTCTGCTTCAGGCCTGGTCCTGAGACCCAGCATCAACCTATGCATTTACATGGCTATCGTTGGCTCTTCGCCTCCTTGACACAATAAGAGTGTAACAAAAACGCCATTCAGAAGACGGCGCAAAATCCCAGAGATAAAACATAAACGCCCCGAACACCATACAATGCCGTAATATAATATCATGTACTCCAAGTTTCACTCGCCCGCTCCTCGAATCATATGTCTTCTTCCACATGCAATCTCACGCAATGCCGTTTCTGTACACTCCCTCCCAGCGCTCCTCGACGCCGCCAACCTTGTCCTTAAGCGCGCGAATCTCGACGTCGAGCTCCTCGAGGTTGCGCGAGAGGGCGCTGACCTCTTCGAAGCGGCGGGCGGTCTGAGCCGACTTGACCATGTCGTGGACCATGAAGCGCTGCTCCTCGAGGACGACGAGGCGCTCGCGCAGGTCCTTCTCCTCCGTCTCGAGCTGGCTGACGACGGTGCTGCCCTCGCTGGGGGCCTGGGAGGCGGTCTCGGAGGCGAGCTCGGAGTGGCGCAGGCTGGAGGCGGAGTGGGTGTTGGAGGCGAGGATGCGCGAGGCGGACGGGGTGGACGGCGCGGAGGAGGAGGAGCGGAGGAATTGTGGGAGGCTCTTGAGCGGGAGCATGTTGGTGTGGAGGAACCCGCTGGCGTGGGAGTAGATGGCCATCTGGAGGCGGGTCTGGGTGGCGTTGTCGGCGCGGAGGTCGCGGATGCGGTTGGCGGCGGCGCCGTACTTGGCGAAGCTGTCGAGCAGCCTCTTGCGGATCTTGGCGGCCTCCTGGATCTGGGCGTGCGAAGGGGGCGGTCCGTCCAGGTCGACCTCGCCGCCGCCGCCGCCGCGCTTCTCGGGCCGCAGGGCGAGGAGGGAGCGGTGGAAGGACGGGAGCAGCTGGCGGATGCCGCGCTCGAACTGGCGCAGCGTCTCGTAGGCGCGCTGGTCGGCGGGCTTGTGGTGGAGCGAGGTGGTGAAGTCCCTCGCAGAGAAGATGGTGTGTTTGCAGTCCCTGCACATCCTGATGTCGATGCTGAGCTGGCCGGGGGCGGGAGGTTTCTCGGTTGCGGGATTCGACGCTGGATTGTGTTAGTGAACGAAGGTGTAAGTAAGGGAACAATAGCAGACTCACCACCATCAATGTTCAGACCGACTTCGGAGGAACACGCCGTCTGGGGGTCTGCGCAAACTACGCGGCCGCAGATCCGGCAGTGGTGTCTCCTAAACGTCCAAGAGCCAAATTCCTGGTGGCAGAAGGGGCACTTGGCCACGGTCGAGTCCTCCTCCCAGGTGACAACGGACTGCTCGATCAGTTTCCTGGGATTCTTCTGCGTCGACAGGGAAGTGACGGGGGCGAGCAAAGAGCCGGTAGACGAGGTGAGCTTCTCCGGGGTGTTCGCCAACAGCCTCGTCAGCTTCGTCAACCGCTTCTCCAGCCTCGAGATCTCCAGGTTCTGGCGCTCGACCTTTTTCCTCCTCGTCTGGGCGAACATGCCCATGTGGTCGATGAGCACGCCGTTGTGGTCGTTGTAGCCGTCCCTCGACTTGTAGCACGTCTCACACACGCGCGCCCAGTAGCCCCTCACGGGTTCGTGGTTTGCGCTCCGGCTCAGCTTCATCTGGTACATAGTGTGCTCCTCGCAGAACAGACGGCCGCACTTCCGGCAGTTGATGCTGCCGTTCAGCGGGCCGAGGCTGCGGCCGCAGGTCGGGTCGGTGCAGAGGTCGTAGTTGGTGGATCGCTGCCAGTGGTGGCGGGTGATGAGTTCGTCCGGGTCGACGGGGCCTTCGAGCGGCAGCTTTCCGGCGGCGACGGAGGGCGGCGGCAGTACGGGGTTGGATTCGTTGGATTCGAAGGACTCGAGGCCGCGGAGTTTCTGGTTGATGAGCGAGAGGGGCTGGAAGCGCTTGGCCTTGAGGACCTGCTTGTCGAACCACGTCTTGACCTCGTCCTGTTCCTCGACGGCGAGCTCCTGGTGGTTGTCGTCGATGTGTCGGTTGAGCTGGAGGAGGGTCATCTACGGCGATGTGGTTAGAATGCTGCGTGTCAATGGATCAGCCGCAGGACAGCCAAGACTCACCATCTCCTCGTTGCAGATGGGACAGACCAGGCCGGCCGAGTCGACGGGGCCACCCTTGCCCGGGACGCCGACGGTGATGCTGACGCCGAGATCCTGTCCCCGCTGCGGCAAGCCCACGGCGGCGCTGACGGGCGACGACGAGGCCATGGACGCGGTGCTCTCGGACGGCGCGAGCGGGCTTCCGACCCGGGGCGCACCCGGAGGCGTCGGGGGAGCGAGGCCCTTGCCGGAGCCCAGGATGCGCCCGCCGCCGAGTCTGCGGCTGGACGACATGGCTTTTTAGGAGTTGTCTGGCTTTTGGCGTGGAGTGTGCGTTGGGGAAAAGGTGAGGGCTGAGCACGACCAGCGGTTGGTCGAACTCGGCCTCGAGCTGCAAAACCGCCCGGGTGGCTTGGACAGGCAGGACAGAAGACGGACGGACAAGGGTTGGAGGTTGGAGAGGAAGGAATGGGAACGTGACAGCCGGGACGAGGATGGCCCAGTGCAGTGGACAGTGTAGTGGAGTGGAGTGGACGAGAGAATGGACGACGCCCGGCGATACAACGATACCTACGTAACCGCCGCGGCTGCTGTGGGGTCGCAAGTCACCGCATATCACCCATGTCCGTCCCTAGTTCCCAGTTCCAGGGGCCCGGCTTATCGCTTCCCGTCCCCTAACCCAAGCCGTCTTATCGCCGCGCAGCCGACCGACATGGAAATAATGCTGGCTCTGGCTTCGGCTTCCCCTTGAGCATTTCTTTCCCTTTTCCCTTCCTTTCCCTTTCAACACTCGCAACCCCCAAAGGACAGACAAAGCCACGACGCAAACATGGCCAAGTCGTTCCCGCCCGTGCAGCCCGGAGGCAGCCTGATCCTGGCATGGCAGATCAAGGGCAAGAAGGTGCTCGTTGTGGGTGGTGGTGAGGTACGTCATGAGACATTGCACCGATATCGCATGCACATGCAGATGGATGCAGATGGAGATGCCTTCTTCTTCTTCTTCTTCTTCACCTCCTCCTAGCCCCCTGCTAACTCAGCTTTCCCAGGTCGCCGCTGGCCGCATCCTCAACTGCCTCAACGCCGACGCCCGCATCACCGTCGTGTGCCCCAAGGCCGGCCTCAACGACGAGGTGGCCTTCCGCGTGGCCGAGAACCAGGTCGAGCACGTCGACCGCGTCTTCGAGCCGTCGGACCTGGACGGCGCCGACATGGTGCTCGTGGCCATCGACGACCCGGCCGCCTCGTCCGTCGTGTGGCGCCTGTGCAAGGACCGCCGCATCCCCGCCAACATCGCCGACGTGCCCCCCGAGTGCGACTTCTACTTCGGCAGCATCCACCGCGACGGCCCGTTGCAGATCATGGTCAGCACCAACGGCAAGGGGCCCAGGCTGGCCGCCGCCATCCGCCAGTTCATCGCCAAGCAGCTGCCCAAGAACGCCGGGAACGCCATCGAGACCATTGGACAGTTGCGCGTCAAGCTGAGGAAGGCCGCTCCGAGGACCGAGGACGGACCCAAGCGGATGCTCTGGTGAGTAACTAACACACATCCATTTCCTGACAACCTAATGCTGACTGCTCTTCGCTTCTAGGATGTCCAAAGTCAGCGATACCTACTCCTGGGAGGAAATGTGCGGCCTCACCGACGAGGACATGGACAACCTCCTCCTCTTCTACCCCCCGAGCAAAGTCCCCTCCATGGACGTCCTGATGGCCCTCCGCGGCGGCACCGACGTCAAGAAGCTCGACGTCTTCGATGGCTCGTTCGGTTTCAGCGTGGGCGCATAAAAAAAGAAAGAAAAAAGGAGCGACAAGCAGTGAAGGCGCCGAAGGGGCATTGTACAAATGAGGCATGATTTGGGGAATATCGGAGCATATTAGCGCTTGGGGAAAATATTGCGTCTATTCAACAGGCCGACGAGGACATGTATCTGTTATATCCTGCTGTATCTGATGCGAGTCTTCCGACGAGGTTGGAGACTGTTGGATACATAAAGGGAAGGGGAAAGGCGTCATCGCAGATTGTAACCACTTGTACACATCCATTGTTTGGGCAGGGTCATCAGGATACCTAGTTTGAAAAGCGACATCTCTCTTTTTGGAATTCGAGTATCAATATTCTGGGTTACCATTGTGTCATGGGTAGCACATGTCACATTACACAAGATCACATGGGCAGACGTCAGCACGCCTGGCTCTCCGCTCGGTCCAGTCAGAAGAGTCTTCTTGCTCCAAGCGTTCCAGCGTAATCTTTGTCATTAAATATCTGTTGCTGGCTCGCAGCTCTTCATGATGCTCATATCCCAGGCAGATCCCCTGCCATCTATGTGGGTGGCTAGTTTATCCCTCTGATGCTGGTTCTTTATTGCTTCTTTGTTTATTTCTGGATGATCTGGTGAGTGGCGGTCTTCTCCTTCTCGTCGTTGAAGACGTTGATGTCCCACTTGGGGTTGTCTGCAATGATGTTAGTTATTGGTCTCCCGCAGATGTACCCGATTATAACCTACAAGTCAGGGGAATGTTGAAGCGCTGGGGCGTCTCCCCGAGCTTGTTGAGGGCCTTGACGGCCTCGTCGTCGAGCTCGACTTCCTGGAAGTTCTCGCGGATGCGCGACGGCGTGACGGACTTGGGGATGACGCTGTGGCCGCCGATCTGCGACCAGGCGAGGATGACCTGGGCGGGGGTGACGGTCTTGCCCTGGGCGGCCGAGAGGCGCTCGGCGACGGCCTTGACCTCGGGGACGGCCACCAGCAGCGGCAGGCCCAGCGAGTTGTTGCCGAAGGCCGAGTAGGCGGTGATGATGATGTTCTTCTTGGCCGCGTACTCGACGAGCGGGAGGTTGGGCAGGCGCGGGTGGCGCTCGACTTGGTTGACGACGGGGACGACGCCGGTCTCGGCGATGATGGTCTCGAGCTACGAAGTGTGAGTTACTCTGGTGGTTGATGAGGACGACGCGGGGGAGACTTACGTGCTCGATGGAGAAGTTGGACACGCCGATGGATCGCGCCTTGGTCTTGGGCAGTTTGGTCACGGCTGGAGAAGGTGTCAGAACAAGACGGGGCGTTTCTGGTGAGTGCCGAGCATACCCTTCCACGTATCGGTGATGGAGACGTTGCGGTTCAGCTCAACCTCGGTACTCTCGGGGGAAGCCTTGGGGAACAACTCATTGCCGGGCTTGAACGCAACGGGCCAGTGGATGAGGTACAGATCGAGGTAGTCCAGGCCGAGCTCCTCGAGGGTATCGTCCAGGGCGGCCTCGACCTTCTCGGGCTCGTGGCTGTTGTTCCACAGCTTGGACGTGATGAAGATGTCCTCGCGCTTCAGGCCGGGCACCTCGGCCAGGGCCTTCTTGATGCCCTCGCCGACCTCGCGCTGGTTCTGGTAGATCTTGGCCAGGTCCAGGTGGCGGTAGCCGGCCTTGAGGGCCTCGAAGACGCCGGTGCCGACCTCGCCGGGCGCCGACTGCCAGGTGCCGTAGCCCAGGAGCGGGATGGTGTGGCCGGAGTTGAGCTTGGCGGTTCGACCGAGAGACATGATGGCGGTTGGTTTGGGGTTGGGTTGGAAGTGAGGTGTTGGAAGGAGAATGAGGAGGGGAGTTTGAGTTCAAGGAACCAGCTCAGAAGAGGGACAGAGCCGACTCTTATACCTCCACCTTCACGTCACTTCACGGACAATTACGACAACGAACACTTCCCCTCGTCAACACCAACGCCATCACCAAGCAACCTTGCTGTCCCACATCTGTTCCACACCCCTCCCCCACCAAAGGAGGGGTAAAACCGAGATAAGTGCGCACGAATCGGCAAGGATTCCACTGCTTCGCTCGCCTTCGAAAAGAACAGGCCCCGAAAACTCCACTTTCTCCCTCCCCGCCGCCGCTTGTTTGCGAGGGAAGGTTGAAGACGACTTCGGAAATGAGATCATTGCTCCGTCGGATGAGCTAAAATAAAAAAAATAAAAAGGAGGCGCCGTTAGCGCAAACGTTTTTGCTTTTCGCGGAGGCGTGTCTGTCGCGATCGGTTGTGTCGTGGACTAGAGTCGATTGTCCTCATGCCGTGAACCACTTCTTCTATCACGTACTTTGCACTTCTCTATGCGGGTTACATTGGGCTCCTAAACAACCACCCCCCATCTTCTCGTCTCCGCTCTTATAGGTTCAACTCGACTCAACACAGCACAGTGCCTCCTCCAACTCCCGAGATCGTCACCCTGTTGGCCACTGTCCCACATGGCCAGTGATGACAAATACTGCCAACTCGTTCATTGCCATTAACATCGCACTCGTTCACTGATTCGTGCACCACTTCCACGCCGAATGACTCAAGGACGACCATTGCTGAACAAGCATGAATGTGGTCTAGTTTCTTTCCAATCTCGAGCTGAATAGACCTCACCAGTCAACATCCATCTGAATGTGCTGTCGAGTAGATACAAACAACCTCTCAAACATGTGTTACCGGGCAAATAAAGAACGCAACTAACAGATCGACCGATGTCAAACAACCAACACACCAACTAAACTCTCATCCAAGCAAACGTGGTAGCCTGTATTCAGAGACCAGCTCAAGTAGGCGAACCCAAAATCCCAAACACCACACTCTAAAAGAAACCCTCCCCAAACTCCATCATCACTTCCTCTTCTGGTACCATTTCTGAATAAATGCCCACGTCATGCCCCTCTCCGAGAGCCTGAACCCCCAGTCCCTGACCTTGCCCTGCGCCGCCGCCTTGTTCTCGCCTTCGTGGTTCTTAGCCACCTGGATGTTGTGGCCCTTGGGCAGGTCCTCCCTCTTCCAGCGGCACGCCGGCGTCCACATGAACACGCCGTGGCTCCCGCCGCGCCCCTCGTCCCGGTAGCCCATGTAGTGCAGCGCCCGCGCCAGCTCCCCGTACGTCGTCTTGGACGTCGTCTTGCCGTGCAGGCTCAGCAGCGTCTCCCAGACGCGCTTGTTCAGAGACGCCTTGGGTTCGCCGTCGGGCGCGAGGTTCGGTCCCAGAGAGAGCGCGTCAAGCGGAAGATCGCGACCCGGAGGCGCCTCGGGGAGCGGGAGCTGGCCGGCAAGCCGTGGCACTGGCTGAGGTTCCGGCTCAGGGGCCTGGAGTTCGTCGACCTCGATCTGAGGCTCGTTGACCTGGGCTTCTTCGACTTGGGGCTCCTCGACTTGGGGCTCTTCAACCTGGGGCTCCTCAACTCGTGGTTCATCCTCCATGGGCTCGTCCTCGTCATCATCCTCCTCTCCCATCTCGACATCTTCTCCCGCCTCAGGAGCCGCCCCCGCCGTGCCTCCAGCCCGTTCACTCCGTCTCTTCTTGCGCCGCCGCTGCGCCAACCGTCGCCAACGTTGAAGCTCCTGCTCTTGCCGCCTCTTTTGCATCCTCTCGCGCGCCTCATGCTCCACTATGTGTCCCTCAAACCCCTTCTTTGCCTCCGTCACCTGCTCGTGCAACCTCTTATACAGTTTCGCTCTCTCCGTCTTGATACGCTTGGACTCGCGAATCCAGTGTTCCGTCGGCCATCGATGTGGAATCTTATCTCTGGCGTCGAGATCTATGGGAACTTCTTTCGGGTGGAAGGGGTACTCGTCCCTTGTGACCCCCATCGTCTCCTCCAGGCGTTCCAACGCTTCGTTCGACGCCTTGTAAGTGCCATTGTCGTTGGTCGGCACGATCATCTTCTTCAGCAGCGATGCCCCGAGGCGCTTCAAGTCGCCTCGAGCCTTTCCGTAGTTGATGGTACGGACTTTGTCGAATCCTTGCAACTCCTCGAGGAAGGTAAAGATGCGCTCGATCCGCTTGTCCGGCACGCCGTTAATCTCGTATGGAAAGTCATCAAATGCTAGGAAGTCGATGGAGTCATTGACGCAAGCAGCCGATAACCTTTGTTGAAACTCTTCCTCGGGAGTTTCTTCGATATGCCTTGCGGTAGATGAGAAATCTTCCAAATGTTGCGCAATCTCAGCCAGGACATCCAGGTCATCAATGGTATCTGCCACGAGCTGCGTGAAAATCTCGCTCGTTTCCTCATCCTCGCAATCATCAATCAACCGCTGCAATCTTGCCGTGACTTTTCGCACCCCAGCGTACATCGCCGTCGGCCTGCTCGCGAGAAAATTGTTGATCATTCCACCGACTATGACCAACGTCGTGTCGTCTTCGACGTTGAGGGTGCGTTTCGAGGATCTGGCCGTATAATAACGATCCTTATAGACGCCTTTCTGGAATTTGCACTTGGCATTAGTTGCCGGATTATCGTCCCAAGGCTCCGAGTCGTCCATGTAGAAGAAGTTTTCGCGCATGGGTTCGGAAGACGCATGTATCAGCTTAGTCGCGAACTCCTTCAGGAACAGAACAGCACAGAATCGAACCACATAGACAACGTCGTGGTACCGTTTGTAAAGCATCCTGTTCTTCTTGAGTTGAGGGGCAACGTTGATTGGCAATCTTTTGTCGTGACCATTGTTTTCATCATCGCGGAAGTCGTCAAGCTCGTCACAGAATGCCGTCAGGCGTTTCTCGACCAGGGGCCAAATGAAGAATCCAAACACAGCCCTCCTGAGCACGCTCCTCAGGCAGTCATAGTACAGGTGCTTGCGGTTATTCTTCGCCTCGTAGTGCTCAATAAGTGCTCCCCGTTTAGCGTCGTAATTCTGGGGGAGGTTTTGCCAGTGGTGTTCTTTCTGGTCGAAAATCACTGCGGCGAAATAATCAGGGTCTTCAAACAGTCTGGTCAAATGCTCCTCGGCCAATTCCTTCTTGGCTTGAAGGGTTCCCAAGTACTGCGAGTCGTTGACACTTTGGACGACGG
The DNA here is from genome assembly GCA_037954315.1 of Neonectria punicea. Taxonomy (NCBI): domain Eukaryota; kingdom Fungi; phylum Ascomycota; class Sordariomycetes; order Hypocreales; family Nectriaceae; genus Neonectria; species Neonectria punicea. The sequence continues at coordinate 8,553 of JAZAVJ010000183.1, read as the reverse complement.
GCTCGTATTGACGCAGCGAGGGAAGATCCCTCCACGCCGTCTCCCCCTCCGCCCTGAGCTCCTCGATCGTGTCGCCGGCTGCATCTTGAATTCTCACAAAGTCTTCGGGTGGTAGAGCGGGGTCGATAAGCCCATTGATCTCTGGGCCATGTGTGGCCAATCCATACCCCATGGACAGCCCGAAGAGACGAACGCAGAGTATACACAAGAACGTGTATATGAAGCTCTGGGCGTCCATAACCAGCCAGGCCTCCATGGTACCGAACGTGTGTCCTGACATATGCAGGGCCCTGTACCTCTCACGATCTTCCTCCGCGATGCCGAAACAGTCGAACGTCTCGTCCATATGAAATATTTCACTGCCGTGCGCTCGCACGATCTTAATATTCATGTCCGCGAAGTATGGAACCATTACGTTGTCGAAGACGACCACTTGCATAGCAGAAAAGGCGCCGGCGAGCATCTTGGAGCTCCTCCCCAGGTACATGAGGTCGCTGTCCATCCGTGCGAATTGAGCAGGCTCCGTCCTTGCACGGTAATGAATGAATTTGAGGAGATTCGCTGGGTTTCTCAGGTCTTCCAGGTTGATATGCGGTACGAGGTAACTCGCTCTGGCACCTCGGTAGTGCTGCTGGACGGCTTTGTTATAGGATATACTCAAGCCAGTGTCCAACGGGGGAGCAAAGAGATACGGCCATTTTAGCTTCGGCTCTCCAGGTCTCTGCAACGTCCGCGGGTTGAGTTGATGATCGCGATAATTCGCTCCATTTCGGTAGGTTGCACAATAGCCATGGTCCTTGTCCTTGATGTTATCGAGAAAGTCGAGACTGAAAGCTTCGAGATCGCTCGAATGCGATTTGCTCATCCCCTTTTCCCCATCCAGTTCCGACCCCGGCAAGATGCCATCTGGTGTTATCTTCAACCTCTTATTGTAGTCCTTCGTTGCCTCCTTCCAGGCTGTCTCCAGAACGGAGTCAAGATCCACACCTGGTATCTCGCCATTGCTAATCTTGAAGATTGTGTCCTGGATTTCCAGCTCTTTACGAAGCACTACATATGAGGCTGATCTATACCGTTCGGAAGTCTGTTTCCCCTGTTGTTCCATATGTTTCGCGAAGGTCCTCAAATCCAGGGATGGATCCATGGGAGGCCACGGTGCATCACGGCCATAGGAAAATGTCCAACACATGATTCGATTGCGGTGCATCGTCTTTTCACCTTCTGCCTTTTTTGCGTCCTTGATCTCCTTTTGGAGACCTTTTCTCCATTCTTTAGGTAGTTTCCAGTGGCCGACGTCCGCGAAAAGACGGTTCTTACCCAGGTGCAGGGGATTTGTTCGGTTAAGGTCATGCGGACCGTCGAAGATTGGTCTGGGATCAGTGGTTTCCCAACCATTTGCGGGAGCGTTCTGCGACATTTTGGCAGAGTTGAACCAAGTCAATTCGAAATGTGAGGGTCTCGTCAAATTGTTCAGTGGGTGGATTCGCGCTTGTGCCTATGACCAATGTCCATTTCCCCGAGGATGATGCTTGAAAACGAAAGGCGGCGCGCAAAAGCAGCCCCAGTCTGTATATCAACGAACACTCAACAAAGGACTGCGTGCCCAGAAGTACCATAGGAACGTTCCTAGTGGCGGAATGACGACAGCGGAGAAGGAGACTTTACTTCCCTGCCCGGGAAGCTAAAGAGAATAGCTTCTCGGGTCATGGCTCGATTCACGGGTTCCTCTTCGAGAACAAAGACGACTGGTGCCGAGGTAGACGTGACGACCCGTTGAAGCTTCCATTCTTTTTTCTTTATTACCAGCTTGGGTAAGGGAGAGGTGTGTCGAGCCTTTGTTGACGTCGAGCTAGGAAGCGATAAGCTCGGGATCAATAGGACCACATGTGAGACTGAACGCCCTTGGCATCTTTGACAAAGAAGTCCATAGTAGGCGATGCCGAATCCGTGGCCGAAGTGGCCCAGAGTCAGTTCACATGGACATTCCTTCTAGAAAAGGCGCAAACGTCGAAAGAAAGGTGCCAGGTCACAACCAGACTTGTGGCATCGCATTCAAGGTCTGTGTCCTCGACGACATCCCAGATGGCTCTGCAAGTCGGATTTGGTGATATACGGCCTCGAAAGGCATTGTATGACGGCCAACGGCGAGTGACCCGGAGAGTGGGTTTATGAGCTTCCACAACGTAGACATGTGTGAGAAGAATTACGGCATGCTGGCATGTTTGGGCCGTTGTAGTCTACGGAGTACCAAGTAAGTAACTTGGAGGATCTTGGTTGTGATTAGTCATCCGCCCCTCTCGACCGTCCCACCTTGAATGACCCCACGTTCTTTGGCAAGCACCGAGTCTCCTTGCATAGATACGCAGCTTAACGCGCAACGCCACCTTCAAGTCGTCGCCAGTCCGTTTCTTTGTTGTTTTCACGCGTCAATTCATCTTGGAAACTCGGCTGAACATTGAGACCGAGACAATTGCCCGGTCCCACCGGTTGCGACGCGCCAGAGTTCACGACACAGCCCGAAGCTGTCGGACCACCTCCTTGATCACGACAAACATCCCGACTCCAGACTTTCGCGACGCTGCAAGTCGAAAGCTGAAGAAAAGAATTGGCCGGTACTCTCACCACCAGGAGGGCTTCTCCGACAATGGCGCGCCTGAGTGGTGTAGGGCTGGAGCCTTCTCCAGCTTCCAACGACGATAATACCCAAGAGTCCCCTCCCTTCTTCAACACCACCTTCTCGACCCACCGTGTGTCGCCTTTACATGTCGGCTCCGAAGGCCTTACCCCAGCGCGATTAGAAACCATTGCACGCCGATTACGAGACACCTTGGTTGGTGATATCGTTCGCGGTATACAAGTTGGGCTTCAGGCCACAGAGACGCCCGTGGGGCAAGTAGGACCATTGAAGGCAGTCCAAGTTCAATGGTTCCAAGCAAGCATAGTCTTGGGTGGCAACGCCGATGAACAGAACCAACGAGGCCTCTGGATCAACATACGACACGAAAACGCTGCCTACGCTGGCATTCTGCTCCCCGGCATGTCTTCGTCCAATGGAAGCAGTTCTGAGATGCAAGACCAAGCAACAAATCCTGGGCAAGGGGGTTTTCTCCATTTGCCGCTTCTTCTACTCCGTATGCCGCTCCCGCTCAAGAACGTGGTCTCTGATTGGCTCTCTTCCACCTTTGATTGTCGCGTGAGTCGGATGACGCTGGGAACAAAGACCATTCTTGGCGTCTGGGAGAGCTGGATCGAGACCATTGGGCTTCAAAACAATGGGCCCGATTTCGTTCTTACTCTGGCGTTCAATATGCCACTTCCGGCCACTAGAGATGTTGCAGAGGATGGTTCAAACAACGAAACAATTCGAGACCCGGAAGCGCCTGGCCTCAAGTCGGTCGATATTACGATATCTCCCAACGATCTCCAGCGATTTGCGCGCGCCGGGGAAGGGATTCAGCCCCAGCAACAAAACATGTCAAATCCGTGGGAAAACAATCCCCGTGAACGACGAAGGCTGGCAGGGGGAAATTCGGATGACGGCTGGGCATGGCGCGCGGGCAAGGATGCGAAGGGGCACCCTTTCACCGAAGCCTTGGCTCGATACCTGGATCACCACCTCGCACTGAACCTGTTTCATCCTAGTGTCCGGGTTACTCAGATCTCCTGCGGCGGATTTGTTCTCGGACAGAGCCGCCTTAAGATACTGAGGCTTGGAGAACTGTCCGACGGCCTCACTCGTGCTGCGTGGGCGTTTGTGGAACAGCTCGGCGACAGGATAAAAGGTGGCCAGCTTCCCCGTGTGTTCTCGACCTCCTTTGATGGTTGAGAATTGCGCAAAATACGACACGTGAACAAGGCAGGTTCGCTGATCCCGTGTACTCCGTACAACCTACAATGATACCCCTTTGCTTGTTCTGTTACATTGAATACTTTATAGCCCCAAACGATTAACGATTGACGATGCTTTGTCTACTTCCGACATGCTGGGAGTTCCCACTGGAAGTTCCCGCTCGGTGTGTCGGATAATGAATGATGAGCGTGCGCTTCCTGCGCTGACATGAAGTTTGGAACAAAGATGGCCAGCCTCTCTCTGCCTTACCAAACCCCGCAACAAGCTTGAGCTTTGGCCACGGTGATCTTGGCCATAGTGATCTAGGCCTCGGGTCCAACGCGGCAACACGAACAAGCAATGCAACGGAGACACGGAACCCGTCAGGACGCGCAATCACGACAAAGGAGGATGCTTCCCTTTTTCCCAAACCCCGCACGGCTGGTACGCCCCTTGACTGGGGCGTTTACGAAATCTGGTGTCTTGCGCTCGCATACATGGTTCGAGACTAAGTATCCAGAACGAAGTGGGCTTTTAGGATGGTGGTTCTCAGCTTCACGGACCCGACTCCAAACCTCGTCCCTGTCAGCGCAACGGATAGAAGCGCATCATCAGAAGCTGGGGTCGGGGAGGATTAACTTTGGGGACATTTAGTCTTTGCGTCGTGCTAATTGTACTCTGGGCGTGTGTCCCAGAGAAATCTCGTCTATACCGTCACCTGTCTTTTGTACTGAGTACGAACACATGTCTTCGTTTCTCCCTGGTCCCTGTCACTGTCTCGGAGAGACGACGAAATCCAGACCTTGAAATGGCCCCCAACTGTCGTGACGAGAGGAATATGCACTGCATGCATGGCCCTAGCTACCTAGCTACCGGAACAGGAGTCTTGCATAGGAATTTGACAAGGAGCAAGCAAGCCCAGACTCGGCGCTCGGACTTCAATGGCAAGGACGCCGAGCAACAGGACAAATTTCCGCGACGTGGACTAATACTCAAGTCAGAGCCGTTCACTAAGGAACAGAAGACAGCGTCGATCTGTGTTGCTTCCACAAACCTATACCAGAGCGATGAATAGACAAGTCATGAGTAACATCCATGAACAGCCACCTGGATGTGCTTCATACCCACTCGCACCACCCATTGTTCGGGAGAGGGGCTGAGATTGCCCAGTGTGAAGAGCGACGCTCTGGATTTTGCAGTAGTTGCCTCGCCAGAGCCACAGCCTTCTTTGATATATCCGTATGCGAGGGAGAGATCTTTAAGCGACGTTCGGGCCGGGGCTGTCAGGTGGCCAGGGCCGTCTCCCGACATGCACAGTCCTTGGGGTCAGCCAAATCAAACCGGACACACCGCCAAGGAGTCAAGAAAAAGCGGCGTCCCCGAACAAAGAAAAGAGCAATGCGCGCTCTGAGGCCAGAAATTTGTACGAGAATGGGCGTTGAGGCTGAGTGGCCAGGAGGTGCGCCACCTACGCCGGACTGGGTCTCGGATCTTGTTGGGGGCCGCTGCGGATGCGTGTAAGAGGGCACAAGTGCAGTTGGCCGATCTCGATGGGCCCGGACTTATTGGTGGCTGCTGTTAGATGCATGCGAGACGCAGCCTGATTTCGCAGTGTCCGTCGCGCGAGCGGGAGACAAACGAAGGTTCCACTGCCTTTCAGTTTTAGGAGGGACTGGCTGGACTGTTGACTGACATGTCGACCCTGGCGGTACGATCATGGTCCTCCAGAATTGTATTCCAGCGACTGGGGCCCGATTCATACATACGATAGTACGACGCCAACGGCGTTCGATGCCTGTCTTGTGGAAATCTCCCAACGGGACCCAAATCAGGCTCCCCAGCTTCCGCATCCCGGCAGCCTTATTGTCGAAGAAGCAAACATGGCAACCCGCAGCACGCTGAGAGACATCGGCGCTCACTAGCAACTCGACTGCAGCAGAGTGGTAACACATCGCCACCGTGTTGGCAGCTTCCGCCAATTACACCCATGCCGCCCAGCCTTTTCATGTCCACGCGATGCCCTCTACTGCGTATTGGCAATGTTGCTCCGCAGGTGAGGCATGCAAGTACGGGGGGGTTGCTGTCATCCACGTCCCAGGGCAGACTCGTCGGCTGCGTTGAAATGATGCGCAGCCCCATCCGCCTTCGAGGGCTGATGTTCCTCCGCTTCTCTGTGTCTGGTCACAACTTATACTTGTTTCCCATTCTCACAAAGCGGTCTCCTCGACGACTCGTCCAGGCATTGCAACCATGTCCGACTCTGCTGAGGTGGTGACCAAGTACTGGCAGTTCGCTTGCCCCGATGAGGGCAACTTCTACATCTGCGAGGACGACGAGGCCGAGTTCATAGGGTGTTGCAAAAGCGATCCCTGCGGCGACAACAAGGGCGTCTGTCCAGATGGCGAGCTGCGCACAACCAGCTTCGACGGGGACTTGTACGCTGAGTTGCCCCCGCAGGCCTGCGATGACGGCGGACTGTGGTACACCTGCAAGTTCAACAACTCGCCGTTCATGGGATGCTGCATCGATAACCCTTGCGCGGTGGGATCTTGTGCGCGGGACAAGCTGGCGCCGGCTGTTCTGGCGGACAGCGGGAAGAATCGAGAGGGTATCCTAGAGCCTACCGGCCTCTCTGCCTCAACGACCTCCTCAGGCTCCAGCAGCACGGCGACGGCATCGGAAGAGGCGTCGACTTCTGCTGCGGTCGATGACGGTGATTCCGGAGGCCTGAGCACCGGGGCCATCGCCGGCATCGCTGCGGGTGCTGGCGTCCTCGCCTTGGTCGTATTGGGCTTCTTGATCTGGAAGTTCTGCTGGGTGCCGCGGAAGCGAAAGCAGACCGCACGCTCACCGCAACAGCCCGAGTACCCCGGCACTCCTGGCACCTTCGTTACCCAGCAGTCGCTCATGAGCCACTACCAGCGTAAGTAAACCCCCATCCAAGGCCGACATCAAAGCATCACTTACTGATACAATGCTGCATAGCTTCTTTCGCGTCGACGCCAACCGTGGTGCCGCACTCCCCCAGCGGCACGTCCATGGACATGTACGGCAAGGTATCGCCGAAGACGGCAACCTTCGACCGGCCGATCAGCACCTTCTCCGACGTCAGCTCGGTGCCTCCCCGGGGCTACGCGCAGCCGTACTCGCCGCCGCCGATGCATGCGGTGCAGGAGATGGACGGGACGACAAGCGTGCCGCAGGAGCTGAGCACGGGACAGGAGCAGCAGATGGTTCATGACCGGGCGGCCAGCCCACGAGACAACGAGCTGGGCATATCTCGATAGAGCGAGGGCTAAGGCTGTGTAGATGCGTGGGGTAGAGATGGTAATGTGGTAATGGGTGCTGGTGCTTGGTACTGCCAGCAACTGTGTTCAGGGGGTGTTCGATATAAGTCGTGATGGAACGAGAATAGCCAGATTTTTGAGGGGTTATTAATCGGTAGGGTACTTTATTATGGTGCGGCTCTGACAGCCAACATGTATGATGCGATTCGAAGATGGAGATTCCAGCCAATGCCCAATGCGGGCTCTCTGAAGGTCCCGAGGCCACATACCAGGAAATAGAGAAACGAACAACACGACTCAGACGAGCCCTCAGCTCAACGCCTCAACGACAGCGCAGCCAAAAGCAGCAGCCAACAAACCGCACCCCCACCTTATTGGCTCGCGACAATGAAAGAAAAGGCTCATCTGTCCCGTGTCTCAGGCAAAGTGACAGGACGGCTTTGCCAACCGGAGCCCCGTGAGAGGTCACCGTTCCAAGAAAGCACAGCCTCCACGGCGACAGGGGCCTCGATTTATGCTTATTCGGTTAGTGGCGACGACTACCGGGAGAGACATGCGGCAATAAATCTGGTGGCGGGGATCGGTTGGATGAGAAGCAAAAAGAACTGCGGAGTAAGTGGCCATCTCGGTGGTTTTGACAGATTTGCCACAGAGTCCAAGATTTCGAAGTTGGATGCTGCGCCTCGACATGGGCTGGCCTGGCTAGCTAGGTATGTAGATCGGGGCAAGGGGGAGATGGGCTTGGCAGCGGTGAAGAAGGATGCTCCCGTACTCTCCAAGCGATTATTGGCCACGCTGGGTTCGGATGTACAAAAACGGATGGAAGGCGTTGGATGAAGCATTTGCTGCGGAAAGGAAAGAAAAAGAGTGAACCGCCGGGCGATCAAAGCGTGCGTCGCATCATGGGACTCGGCAATGCGGATGATCGGCCAAGAAGCTTGTTTTTCCAATACTGAAGCCAAGGATGGAGAGTAGATGCCGGTGGCGAGCGGTGTTTGTGTATTCCAGCGGTGGTTTCTCGGGATTGGGAATCATGATGAATAAGAAAACACAAAGCAATCATGACGAGGCGAGTTTTCTTGGCGTTGTTCGGGGAGTTAGGAATAGTTTCCCAGCTTCTGTTCCGAAACGCCGTCTCCGCTTCCGGGGCAAAGAAGAAAAGGGTCCACACGGATTACGACGCGAAGACAGGGAGACAATAATTCACACAAAGAGGAGCGAGGCACGGTGGTTCATGCGTCCAATGGTGAAGACGGAGCAGGTCACTGGGAGAGTTGGGATCTAATCTGAAAAGGCGCGGGCGGTCTTGGCGCAGAAATTCCGTTTTGATTTTTTGATTGATCTTTTGGGGGGTGGCTGTCATCTGGGGGGGTTTTTTTTTATTTTTTAGGAGACACTCACATGGGCATATATGTGAGCGAATTGTCTATCACCGCT
>JAZAVJ010000182.1:0-91283 GCA_037954315.1 Neonectria punicea | reverse complement strand
CTGAATACAAGGCGAGGCAATGGATCTTGAGTAGACATACCGCGACATGCTAAGCCTTGACGTTGTGAAAGGCGGGCTTTTCGGTTGAGAATTAATAGAAATTCGTATAATTAGTCTTTTTGTAACTGTAACTGAAAGCGCTTGAGCAGCAAATCAGAATCTAACATAATTACCCATTCCAACGGTTGAGCACAGCCCGCTGAATAATTATACATACACGTATTATCGTGTTCATACACATAAATTTAGCGGGCAAAGTGACCCACTTCGCAGAAATTGGCACCCCCTTGTCATTAACAAGGGTCTTTACATAACAAGACCTTGACCTTGGACATTATTTTTAGTACTATATAAATCTCTTAAAATTATGTAAAAGTATGTTGAGGATTATGTCAGGGTAAGGTTAGGTTAGTAGTTAAGATGATAATGTTTTGGTTTTAGACAGAGTTGGGATTAGCCTTAGTATATTTCCATCTGTTAGTACCCCTGCCCGTGTATTCATCCCGGAGCAATGCTTCCCAATTCTCGGGCCCCCAACGGAGCTGACAATCCTTCGAGCAAGGCGCGGTCCTTTAGAGCGAACTGTGATTGGCCTGCTCGGACTAATCCCTCCCCGGTCAAACTCTGGTGCGTCTCTAGCTGTGATAAAAGTGCGAAGTACCCAACGTGAGTGAAGCCCCCATCGCGAAGGGACGCGCTTGTTTCATTCTTGGAAAGCCAGCAAGCCACATCATCCCTACAGCCTTTTCATTGAACCTGTTGAGCGAAGTCGGACTGATCGAGTCTTGACGGGGTAAAGGCATGGCTAGGAAGGGGAGCCCAAAGGTCAGAACTGGCTGTCTGACCTGCAAGTAAGTCAAACCCTGTCTGGCTCGAGAGCGGATCTGACATTCAGCAGAATCCGGAAAGTGAAATGTGACGAGGCAAAGCCGTGCTGCAACCGTTGCGTAGATACAGGGCGCAAATGCGATGGATATCTATCTCTACCCTCCAAACGGAAAGCCCAGCTGCTGTTGGTGAATCCGAACCGATCATTCCCTATGACCGTTAGCCATGACGAAGGCCGAGCCCTGCAATACTTCTGCAGCACGGCTGGACCCTCGCTGTCCAGGGTCACTGACCGGTACTTCTGGACACACCTGGTTATGCAGTTCACCAGCTTCGAGCCTGCAGTGCGCCACTCGGTCGTTGCCATTAGCCTGCTGTACCAACAGCTTCCACATGGCTTGCAGCAAGATTCCGACACCCCCCATCAGTCGCTGATCTTGACCAACTACAACGCCGCTATTCGAGAGCTCAAGTCTATGAGCACCCTGGAGAAGCAACCCCTGGTGCTTCTTGTATGCGTCCTCTTTATCTGCATCGAGTTCCTACAGTCCAACTGGACGGGAGCTATTCAACACTGCAAACACGGCATCATGATGTTGGCGAGCTCCACGGCTGAGAACAACTGGACCAGGAGTTATCTTGTACCGGTGTTTCGGCGCCTGAGCCTGTTTCCCTTCTTCTTCGGCGTCGGAGAAGCGGATTACCCCAGTCTGTCTGCCTTGACTAGTCCCGCACCACACCGCTTCCACTCATTTGACGATGCCCGGTACATGATGGACGATATTTACAGCCAGGTGCTCTGCTTTGAGCGGCTGGGAGACGAATACCGAATCGGCTCCGATAAGCCAGTTCCCACGGAGGTACAGGACAGGCAAACATTCCTCAACTCTCTGCTAGATACCTGGCAGGCTTCCTTCATCAAACTTCACGCCACTCTCCCGAAGCCCGATTCTTCAGCCGCGGTGCGCTCCCAATTAACATCACAGCATTTCCTGTCCGTACGATTCGACGTATGTCGAATAATGGCAAATACAGCTTTCGAGTCAGGCGAGATGTGTTACGACAGATATATCGAGACGTTCAAGAGCATCAGCGAGCGCCTTGCCTTTTGCATTCCAACAAATTCCAAGATCCGCGACGCCGGTCGGCCGAAATTCACCTTCGAGATGGGATTCATGCCTGTGCTATGCTTTTCCGTCATCAAGTGCCGGCACCTCGAGACCCGGTTGCGTCTCTGGCGTCTGATGCCGATCCTCGGATGTCCACGGGAAAGTCTCTGGCAGCTAAACATGATGACCCCGGTGCTTCGACGCGTAATCGAGGTAGAGCATGGAACCCGGTTCGACAAGTCAGGAGAGTGCGTGAATCCTATAGATCTGCCTCCTGATGATATGAGGGCGCGGCATTTGCAGGCGGACCCCTACTTGACCTGCAGAGCTGTTCGTGGACGGGATGTCGTCGGCAGAGTACTTGAAATGTGGATGCCGGAAAAGGATGGAAGTGTATCTCTTCGCAAAGAGTTCGCGCAGAGTCTATAAGCGAAGTGGGCTGGAGATAGACATAAGCTATCTTGAGATTTCAACATGCGGTTGGGGCCGACGATGACAGTGATGCAAATGAATCGAGGTTTCCGACTATTCTACCTCTGCTAGTTGCATCCAGATCTTCCCAGCCATACACTGCAAATGATATCGGTTCCTTCTGTCGAGACGTGGTCTTTCCCGATAATCTTGACGAACTCTTTGTAGGCATCTTGGGTTTCTTACCAAGCTGAAGTTTAGAAGTGTCGGAAACCGCTTGCGTTGATCACAACCGAGACTTTGTAGATCGGTTGAGCACCTTGAAACTCGCGGCTCCAGCCACCGTCAAACTCAGACAGAGAAGGGATACGGCTCTGAATCACAAATGGACCAGTAATGTCCCATAGCTAAAGCGTTAGGGCCTTAACGATACTATCTGTCACGCGTTACAGGATTGTCGCGAGGTAATTGATCTCACCAGTTTCTTTACGATGGTTAATGATAATAAGCTCATCACATACTTTGCTGTTGGCAACACGTCACTTCCATATACACAACACTCTTTTTTATGAGCTTATCTCTATACGATGTAAGCTACTGAAATCTAGCACATTATTTCTTTCCACCGCTAACAGGCGTATCACCAGTGTCGTGGAGGGCATTAGGCACAGCCCGCTCAACAGACTCGGGCAATATCTCCTGGAGCTTCTGAGGCACCACGGACTCCTTGCTGCCGCCCTTGGCGTGGGACTTGTTCGTAGACTGGCCAGGGCCGGATGCGGTGGGATGAATCTATCAACATTATCAGCTTTTGATCTTGGGACAGCACAGCAGATTCGCGTACCGAGTCGGGAAGGCTCTCTTCGACGTCCTTGGGTACCGCGTCCTGGGCACCCTTAGGAACTTTAGATTCCCCGGTAGCGTGGGAGACGCCCTGATTGGAAGCAGACATGGCGGAGAATCGTCTTGGGGCGGTAACTTGAACTCGGGTGATGTTGAGGATGGATCGGGAGCTTCGCATTGTTGCTTCCCAGTGAATGGTTGAGGTGAAGAATAGAACATGAAGCTTTTACGGTCGGGAGAAGCAATTTATATCCCTTTTTCGTTTCGTCAGGTAATAGTCGTGGACGTCATGACTTTGTCGTGAAGCCCCAAACCTACCTGTGCTTGCGTCGTGCATGTCATATTTTGTGGGACGATGAGCCCTAGATTGTACAAAAACATCGACGTGATATATAATCACTTCTCAATAACTAAGCTCAACGTTTTTCTATTGGTTACTTGAGAATTATGCCTTTCAAGCCGTAACGCCTGGAAGTTTCTACCCGCAACCCGAGCTAGCAGTGCCCAAATCAGCCAGGAAGTATCTACGTGGTCTAGTACTGAAGAGGCCCAGACTGTGGCAAATCCATCACGTCATTGTTTTGGTTGTTGAGAAGAAGCCATTGATCAGGTCTTCTGCACACGTATCTCCAGTCGTACCGCTGCCAAAAACCAAGTTGGTTGGACTTGTCGACTGTTAGGCCTGGCGTAGGGTATTGATGCCCATTTGCAGTCTCAGTGCGATACTCTGTGGCGTTGTTGGCAGTTCATCACGGCCTCAATTAGGTCGTTGGTTGACTGCATCTGACCGTTGTTGAAAGACTCGAAGCGATCTACTCTAGGGAAGGCAAAGGGCAAGGAAAGCAATTGCAGGCGCAGCTGGATTGGAAACCAAGGGTGGTTCCTGGCAGAATTGAGGGGATCAAGCGGCAACATATGGTGCTGTCATCGACACTCAGCCAAGTACGAGATCGACCATGACGCCAATTAAGGGTTAGTTCAGGTTAGGTAATAGATGCTGGTAAGGCTAGGTTAGGTTTGGGGCTCACAACTACCCTCGAGGAGTCAAGGGTGAGAGATTATTGCCCGTCGACAATACCTGTTGCGGTTTGGTCTACCGTAAACGATGGAGGGTCAAAAGGTAGCTGGTACACCTAGACGATCGCTACAATTGCGATCAATTCTCAATCTTTTGCCCTGGTAGTGAGATGCAAACTATGTTGGTTACTGAGTTCGCCAAGATCGGCCCCAACACCATCATAGTCATTCCTGGTGGTGTTCCTGTCGAGTTACCATAGCTTGATCAAGTCTCGGCAGTTGTACAGACTTGATACGTGAGCAGAAAGACCGGCAACTCGATTCTCGACGTCCTCCTCGGAGGATGAACCGAGTGGCAGACCTCTTCCATCAACCATTACCGCCAAAATATGGGCACCCACAGATCAAAGTCGGCCTCCTTAGTGAACTCCACCGCCTCCGGGTCCCTTCTCAGTAGGTAAACCTCCACCTAGTCTCTCAAGTCTACCACCTCACCGCTGTTGCCATGTGAGTCCTGAAGCAGCGCTTCCGACAGCTTGAGCAGGCCACGCGCGTGCTCCGGGGGCATGACGTTGGCGTGGAACTTTGTGATTTCGAGAGAGTCGCGTAGGTGTTTGCTAGAAGGGGTTTAATTAGTTTGGGGATTCCAGGCCAAAGTAGATAGAGGAGATAACGCACATAGCCGCCTCCACCTTGCCCTGATCAAGACACACCACTCCAGTCTTGTATATGCAAGCCGCGTGAAATGGATGCAATCTCGTCTGATCTCCCCTCATCCACAGATTTCGTGCCTCCATGAAACTTGCTTCCGCCGCTTCAGGTTTGCCCCTTCGCCTTTGGAGATCTTGCCATATTCTTTTCGTCACAGTTGGCCAATCGGCCTCCCTCCCCTCTTTGATGTTCCAAGCAATCCACGTATCTCTTGACTTTTCGAACCACGTCAGTGCCGTCTCATGATCATTGACCGTGTTGTAGTTGTAAGCAAGGTTCTGCTCGAAGCCGCCGAGAAGCCCGCACACGTCCTTGAGATCTTTGAGTGCGTTGATTTCGTAGAGCTATCTGAAACGCCGGGTCACTAAGTAGTTTCAACATTGCTGTAGGGATGGATGGCCTTACCTCTGACAGTCTTTTGGAAGCTCGCAGAACATCGATGTCTTGAAGCTCTCTCTAAGCTGCCGGTCTTCCTTGAAATGATCCTTCAAAATAAGGACGTGTTCAAGGCAACGGTTGCATTGGTTCTAGTGTTGATACAGCTGATTCTTGTTGGCCCCATTAGCGTTATCAAAAGCTCTCTGACGTTCTTTGAGAGGGAGAAAGTATCTGAATTGTGTTTGCACCATTCTGTGGCAAGAAAACACGCGAGCATCTCTGTCACGTTACTGCGTTCACAAGTTGGTCAAGGAATAGGGGCCAAAGATTTATTAGGGAAATGGGCGGGGTAATGTGTAATTATGTAGTACTAGGAACGACGACACTCACTTGCGAGAACCAGGCACCTTCCCCGGTTTTACATGGGGCGCCAGGAAAGATGGTCATCATCTCAAATGTCGAGATGCAGGTGACCATTGTTACAGCCCAGACATACACACACACAAAACAAGTGATCTGAGTGCCACGCAATCCTTTCGAAAACCGACGAATGTGAAGCGAGGGCATCGTTGAACCCCATACTCTCCACCCTTGGAGGCCCGTTGACGGCTTTAGAACCAATCATTGACGATTAAGGATTCTTCCCGGCAAACTCTCTTCGACGGATACCCTCGCATAGTGGGACCATCAGGGGGTACATGTCAAAGTGCGCGAGTTTCAGGATGCCCAGAGGGCGTTCCTGGAGAGGCAATTTCGGGTAGAAGAATCCTTAAGACCAAGGCCACGTTCCTCTTGGAAGGGATCTTCAGTGAGTCTTCTGTTCTCTCAAGTTCTTTTTGACAATATGCTGGACCTTCCACGTCTCGGTCTTGGCCTGATCGGTGCCATCTTCCTCTGGCAACTGATTAGCTATCTCGCCGAGGGCCGAAAAGCTCCCCTTCCTCCCGGCCCTAAGCCAGTGCCCGTGATTGGAAACATCCATCAACTGCCCAAGAGCCTCCAATGGCTCCATCTCTACCACTGGAGCAAAGAGTATGGCCCGGTGATGCACCTGAGCATGGCCGGCCAGCCGTTGATCGTCCTCTCCACGCACCAGGCCGCGCATGATCTCCTCAACCGGCGAAGTGCGCGATATTCGGACCGGCCGCGTATGATCATGGCTGGCGAACTGGTCACCAAGAACATGCACATGCTTCTCCGTCCCTACGACGAGAGGTACAAGCTGCATCAGCGCATGGGGGCGTCTCTACTTACGCTCCGCTCCGCCAGCACCTATCGGCCGCTACAGAATGTAGAGTCGAGGCAGCTGCTGTTTGACGTGCTGGGTGAGTGGGATGAGTTTGGCGAGAAGGGCGTTGACTTCCACCACCACTTTGAGCGAGCCATGGCCAGCACCATCTATTGTCTCAACTACGGCTACCGTCTTAAGACGGGCTACGAGCAAGAACTCATGGATGCCAACCGTGTGCAAGCCGAGTTCGCGAGGACTGGCCAGGTGGGCGCGTACATGGTTGACTCGTTCCCAAATCTCAACTATCTTCCCAAGTTCCTCGCTCCGTGGAAGAAGGAGGCTGAAGGGCTGTACGAGCTTGAGCGGCAGCTCCATGTTGGAAACCTGAACAAGGGACTCAACAACCGTGGATGGAACTTTAGCAAGCACATGGAGGCCTCGCCGGAGGCACAGGACATGCCGACGGAGGAATTGGCTTTCGATCTCGGAATTCTTGCCGATGCTGGCCTCGATACTTCTACCGTCGCACTGGACTGGTTTATTGTTGCTTGGATTACTTCTGGCTCCCGATGGGTTCACAAGGCGCAGCAGCTGCTGGACGAAGTGGTCGGTCGGGATCGCATGCCAACGTTTGAAGATCGCCCGAAGCTAGCATACATCGACGCAATTGGTATGTCCACTGGAAATGACTCTGGACACTTATACTAACAGTCTGGTAGCAAACGAGACTCTGCGCTGGCGCCCAGTTGTCGTCGGCGGAGTGCCCCATTTCACCAAGACAGAAGACGTCTACAACGGTTACCGCATTCCTGCAAATTCCATCGTCCTGGGCAACGCCTTTGCAATCACGCGCGATGAATCCGTTTTTGGAGAAGACGTAGACGCGTTCAAGCCTGAGCGCTGGCTCGCTGACGAAGTCGACAAGAAGCCTTCAATCGACGCCTGTGGCTTCAACACGACCGCTATCAAGGACTTGCCGCACACTGGTTTCGGCTTCGGACGCCGGATCTGCACCGGTAGGATCATTGCGCGTAACCAGTTGTTCATCCAGATGGCGCGGATGCTCTGGGCTTTTGATGTCCAGGCAGGTGTTGTTGAGGCCACGGGTGAGAGGCACAAGGTGGATGATATGGACTGCACTGAGGGCTTTGTGACTTTGCCCAAGCCTTTCAGGGCTGAGATGAAGCCGCGCGGACAATGGGTGCGAGATGTAACCCTGCGATCGGGGACGACGCATGGACTGGATCACGCAGAGATTCTTGATCAGGCGAAAGAGGAGCGAGCCTAAAGGATAGAAGTGCTGGTATATAATTACTAAACTTATGTAGAAAGAGCCCGGCTGTTAGGGCTGCTGAGAGCCTCGCGGAGTGACTTCGGGTCCTGGCCTTGGTACGAGGACATCGTCACCCCAGCCTCCATCGCGGTTGGAAGCCATCGTGCTTTGGTGATGGGGGTTGCGGCTGACATTGCCGATATTGTAGTCGCCGCATCTGGATAGCTTGGTGAGCCGGAAGATCCAAAAAGGGGTTCGTTGCCAGCATGGTTCGCTGGGCCAAGGGAAAGCCTAAGAAGCCAACTTCGGCTCGTGATGCGACTCGCCGTATATTCAAGATCCCCGGCAAGGTTGACAACCAGAAGCATTTCATAACCGGTGAACTGGCCGAGCTTACGGGAACTTTCCACGACGTAAGTGATGAGTTGGTCAAGTAGCTTAATGGGAAAGGTTTTGTTATTAGACTGGCTGGAGAACTGATGCTTCCTATGACGGTCTATGTATGAAGTGGGTCTTTCCGGGGGAGGGACAAACTCGACTGAGCTGCTGCCGAAAGCCTCTCCATCTGGGGTGTCGGTGATGTTGATGTGGTCGTAGGGATGGTGACGTCGTAGGGAGGGCGATGACGGTTGCACTCGATGGCGCTCTGTTGGGTCTCGAAAAGCGTATCCGGGTATAGACGATAGGAAAGATCTTGGTAGCTCGCGTGCCCTTGACGAGAATGAAAAGAAAAAAAAGGGTTCAACGATAGAAAGGAGGCGAAAGCAGCATTGTTCACTCGCTCGTTTCGAGAATGGACGAAGAGGAGCGAGGAGGAGTAGGGCTGGGTTCGGGTTACCCTGCTTTGATAGCCTCTGAGTTCCGGGGCCTCGGATCGGGATCACGGGTTGAAGTCCTTGACAGCGGAATACCCCCAGCCGGCTTAATCGGCCTCGGCCCCTTCCCCCTCCTCCTCTGCCGCCTCCACCACTGTCGCGTTTTGCCGCTCCGGCACTGTTGCGTTTGGGCCGGCCCTCGATATCCTCATCCTTGACCAGTCCTACGCGTTCTCCCTCAATTGGCTCTTCAATGCGCGATGAAGGGGGGCGCCGGAAGACGTGGAATGAGAACTGACGGCATCCAGGGCAGCTCTGAGCGGGCGGCGACGGTGGCAGATGGGTGGGCGGTGATAGTGCCGGATGGGCGACGGAGCTCGGCCCGACAACCATCTGGCCCGTGACGACGATCATAAGATACATCCATGGCGAGCCTGGTCGCCCCCAGAAGCGACGGTTTGAAGCGGCGGTTTGGGGATTCGGGAGAGAGGGCGAGTTGGGGGAAGGAGGGGGATTGATAAAGAGAAGAGGGATGGAGATAGAGAATGTGAAGAGCGCTGATCAACTGAGAAAAGAGGAGCAGACCAGTTAACTAGTAATGAGAGATCGATGTTGCCACTTTAGGATAGTTGTATTCGTTGATGATAGACGAATTGGGGGAAGCTGAATCCAGTATATGTAACGGCTCTTGGAGAGCAAACTAAGAGGCTCGGTCCGGGGGATTATCCATGACTTAGGGATCGCCTTGCACCCTGGACAACTGCTTTATCTCAATCCTAGAAGCACTTACTGGACTTTTAGAGCTTCAGGATGGGTCTCCAGCCCCACTGGAGGTGGTTCAAAGTTTCTTGCCCTTAAAATGTAAGAAATAGAGTGAGCGGCCAGCTGGCAGGCCTAAAACATTGTGGAATGAGAACTGACGCTGAGTCGGGGTTCTGCAGAAAGCCGCACAAGGCAATTAACCCAGGCCATGAAGCGATGCGGTGCTGCGATGCGGTGCTGCGGTGTAGTGCTGCGATGTAGCGCAATTGATATGCGTGTGGTGCTGCGGCCGGCGTGCTACGCAGAAAATACTGTAAAGCACAGTAGCGAGGGTGGTGCGGGAGGCGAGTCGCAGCGGGCGAGCGTGCGAGGGGAGGGGCCAATGAGTCGTATACAGCTGTAGATGGCATTCACACATAAGAGCAGGCATGCATTGTGTGTGTATGCGTTATGCTGCGGGTTAAAAGAGAGAGAGATGGCCTCACAGACACAGATTTCCCGAGGCTCAAACTTGATCCAGTCTGGTAGTCCGATCTCGGATGACAACTGGGTCATCCACTTCGTCACAACAAGGCGCTCGATATTGTCATGATATGAATCTCGTATCTTCAAAAGGTGGAACACGATAGCATCCTTCTGCCCAATGCGGACAAGGCGACCGATAATTTGTAGCATCGTCTTAGCTTTAAGATGCCATGACAAGAAGAGTCCCTTGGAGCAACATGAATGCATGTTAACACCGGTCGACATTGTGTTAACATTCGCTACAAAAATCTCAAGGTCGGAGTCTGGGTCGTTCCAGTCTGCAATGATACTAGAGCGGTCCGCGTTTGAACCGGTGGATCGGACGGTGCCCACATTGTAGCCGGCTAGGGCCAGGATCGCGACGACACAGCTAGGCAGAAAGTTAGCAGAATGGTTGGGGAGGGGGCACCTGCTTGCTAAACACTATCACCCCTAACTGTGAACCCTGAGCGATGAGGATGAAGTGATCGAGGATGATGAATGCAAGAAACATAGTGAGCGGCCACTTGGCAGGCCTGAAACGTTGTGGAATGAGAACTGACGCTGAGCACCCGCGTGCGTCGGTCGACGTACATTCTTAGAGAAGATATGTGAAATCAGGGCATTTCAACGCCTGTCCGGTTTGTTTGAAGGCTTGCTCCATAACTTCGTATCGGGGGTTTCACGCCATCCAGGGCAGCTCTGGGCGGGCGGCGACGGTGCCGGATGGGCGCTGGTGCTGCGGCTAGCGTGCTACGCAGGAAATACTATATAGCACAGTAGCGAGGATGGTGCAGGAGGTGAGTTGCAGCGGGCTGGATGCGGGTGCGCAGCAGCGGGCGAGCGTGCGAGGAGAAGCGTCTTTTTTGACTCGGGGTCAGCTCGCCAGCTCGACCAGTGATGAGAGATCGACATTGCCGCATTAGGGAAAGGATGGTTTGGGGTAGCGGAGGCTGCTAAGGAGGGGCGTCGTGGAAGCGGCTGCTCTCACCAACACGTCCAGAGATGGCGTTGCTTCTCTGACGAGTAGGTAGGTTAGGCTGTCCGTGCCAAGTCGGTGAGAGTAGGTGTGTGTAGGTGTGGCTCCTTGCTTCTGACTGCAAGACGACACGGAAGGTTGGAAAAGCGACTTGCATTGTGTTGTATTGTGCGTTGAGGGCGAGAGAGAGGGAGAGTCTTGCAGACTTCCACTGCGTGGCCCTTTGAACCAGCTTGCAGGAGGACGCAGTAAGGGGCTTCTACCATTGCGGTGTCCGCCGCGCTGGCCATATTGTATTGGCTAGCAAAACACATCAGTGATAATTCATAAAGAGCAAAAAGAAAGAAAAAGGTAGACAAACTGGGCATTAATAGTGACCAGCCGAGTGTCGATGGTGCGCAATTGGTGCTGGGCTTGACCCATACACGCGTCGAGTTGGTCCAGGAACTGGCTCTTCAATGCGCGACGAAGGGGGGCGCCGGAAGGAGAACTGACGCTGAGTCCCATGGGGCGGTAGTGTGGGTGTGAGGCTGTGATTACTACTGGTGGAAGCGCCGAGCAGGAAAATTTCGATAGTTGGAAGAATGGGAGCAACGTAACGCTACGGGACAATGTAGATGTATTCGCTGTCGACCTCGCTGTAGATCTTGCCAATGGGTGGTGGCCGGACCCGAGGAGGTTCAAAACGGACTTAGTGAGAAAGCTATGGGATGCCGATGGGCGATAGAGCTCGACCCTAAAGAATATCCTTAGGGTAGGTTGGCTAAGGGTTGAGATCATAGCTGAGAGTTCAGGTTATGGCTGAGCAGGAGTAGGTCATCAGTCACCTCTTCGCCATCGCCGAATGCCGAGTCACGCCCACTCAGCAGCAAACTAGGGTCTGAGTTGGTGGATCGGAGCAGGCGCTGCAACGTCGGCCGTGGAATAGACCTCTGGTGGGCCGGTGGTGTCGATGAATCTCGACGGGTCCCTTGAGAAAGGCATCATTGAACACCTTTGACGTCGCCCGCCTCGACTTGGCCCAGTGTCGATGATGTCGAGCAACGCTTGGCGGCCGTCCAACGTCGGGACAGTCCATTTGCTTGAACGGGATGAATTTTGAGATTGGAAGTTGATGCCAAAATGGGCTGTGCGTGAAAAGCTGATGGTACCAAAAGGAGGAAATCTAGAGGATGTTAATGGGGAGAGGATAAAGACGGGAGGAGACGTCAGATTAACACACCTTCGGCAGGGAAACCCTGCACCTTCCGGGTTTTTGTTTCACAGCCCATCACGAAAGGTTTACCTGAAGCGTGTCATGCGGTTTGGTGTCCTGTGGAGAGAGAGGGAGAGGGAGAGAGCGAGTGTGTGTCCTCTACATCAAGGCGGTTCGGATGGCGCCCCGCACTTTAGATATTCCGGGGTACCCATAAATCCCGGCGGCCGGGGCCGGACCCGCCAACAACGTCCCTGCCGAATCCCTCACCGTCGTCCTGCCCCTCTTCGGCCCGCATCGGGGGCACGCGCGACATGGCCGCCCAGCCTCCACAGTTTTCTTTTTCAGACTTGATAGATCTCACCATGGGGGCGTGTAGCTTTCGGGGCAATCACGAGCCTTACTGGCCTTGCATCTACAAGGAAGATAACGAGATTCCGTTTGCACCTGATGGCAACAATCCACTTATTTCCCATTGCGGGGGAATTGAGCAGGCTCGTACCGCTCAAATTGTGAGGGATGCCTCTCCATCTCACTCCTTTGAGTCGAGCTGCGCTGGGCCGTCTGGGAAGCGGGGTCTCGGAAGTCCTGAGGCTTGTGTATGAGGCGTTGAGGGCCTTCCTCGGGCGCCCTCTCTTATTCCACATGAGGCTCTAGATCATGCCTATTTACGCGCCGTACTGACGAATCCGCAATCCACGCATTGTCTCTCGCCGAAGGCAGCCACAGAACGAGCCCCTTAACCCCCCTGACCACACCATCATCGCCGCGGCCGGATCCTCAACACAACAAGGCAAAGCCTGCCAGCCGAGCCTCGATGCGTCATGAAAGTCAGAGGAACTTCCAACCAATTTCAAGGCCTCAAGTGCATCCTGAAAACCATCATCGATCCTACAGCGGGAGATGAAACTTCGCGAGATATCAAGAAACGCAGACTCATACAAGAAGCCAAAATTCTTCACTTAGCCCAACATCGCCATGTTGTTCAGCTCATCCATACATACTTTGTGGACGGAGAAGAGGACCAAATCAAGTTTTCAGTCATCATGGATCGGGCAGATGCAATTTCCACAAATATCTCGAGCCTGGATAGGCTCCCAGGGGGCAATGGTTTAGCTGTTTGATAGGTATTATATCCTACATCCATGCATTGGGTATTCGACATCGGGACATCAAGCCATCGAATATTTTGATCAAAGGCGACAAAGTCCTGCTGGCAGATTTCGGCACATCACAAATGGGCCTTGGAAAAATAATGCCGGCCACATACCATCACCGTAATGCTGCGAGAACACGGGAATATTGCGCTCCGTAAATGGAAAAAGGTAGCACCCATGGTCGGTCAGCAGACATCTTTTCTTTAGGGGCCGTGTTCCTTGCCCATTTCTATCCCGATGGTTTGAACGGACGCAAGAGAATCTTGGACCCCTCGCCCCAGCATGGATCGTCCTACGCCATTCACATTGACGAGGTTCATACGTGGATGGCGGAGAATCTTGATCTTGCCGGCTGGCAGAATGATGTTCTTTCTGCTTGCCGAAGAATGATGCAGCCAGATCGACTTCAGCGCCCTCAAGCAGAAGATCTGGATTCTGATTTATTATCATTATCGGCTTCAGGTGAGTCTATGGGCTGCAAATGCGCCAAAGTCTCGGCTCTGACAGAAAGCAACAAGCTGGTTGAGTCTTGCAGGAAGTGTGCGGAGAACGAGGTGAACGGCGCGCTACACGAAGGAGCAGACCCAAACATCTTAGGTGCAATTCACCATGGCTGCAGAACACGAGTCCGCGAGCATCGTGAAGGCGCCGTTGGATCATGGTGCTGATATCAACATTCCGAATCCTACTGGACAAACAGCACTGCAATGTGCGGCTCGAGGCGGTTTCGAGGATGTGGTTAAACTGCTGCTGGAGAATGGCGCTGACGTTAATTCCAAGGACGAGATGAGCAGACGGCGCTTCAGGGTGCAGCAGGGCAAGGGTATGGGACTATTGTTAAGATGCTGCTGGACTCAGGAGCCGATATCGATGCAGAAGACCTTGATGGAGCTCCAGCTTTGGACTTTGCAGATAGGAGACATCATTCTGCTGTACTAGACCTACTGGAAAACTACTTAGTGGACAAGGTATAACCAGTTGCTCGTGAAGTTCTCAACCAGGTAGCAGTTTCATGGATGTTTTGCTGAGGCTCTAATATTGCTGTTCCTTTATTAGATGCCACATCAACCTCAAGGCCATTTTCCGCAGCTGATGAAGAACATTTGGTGCGGAACTGCGGTTTCACCATAGGACCATCAAATCGTCCAAGGTAGTAGAACATATGGCGCAATAAGTAACGTTAATCATTATAACGTTGGTCCGCTCGGTAAAATCATCTCGCACAAGTGCTCAGCAACAGTTCAAACCCCCAATTGAAGGACGGGTTATTCGAATGAATAATTTGTGATCGAGGTTCTTTCTACCAGAATGTTGAATTCTAATTAGATTAGGTGCTATGTATCTCCGATAGTATCTAGGGCCATAATCATCTAGGCTACAGCAACATACAACAAAGATAATGAATTAGGCCTTTGACCTCGCAGGACAATCCTGCTCACTTCCTCCAATTAAATTGAAACACCCTTGAGTTCTTCCACTATAAATTTAGTAAATGCATTCTAAAGTTCAATCCCAATTTTGGAGTTATATGGCTGATTAGAACTCTCTTCGATGTGCATCCCCATATCGGTACGAGCTATAAGACAGCGACTGGCCGCCCTCCAGTACTTGTCCCCAGCAATGTTACGCAGTCCAGAAAAGGGGGTTTGAATCTTTGGAGGGCGGACGACGCTCCTCTCCCAGAAGCCAGCCACGGATCTTGGGGTTCTGAGCGGACGGCTCTGGCCATCTCTTCAAACACATTATCGTACGCAATGGCTTCCAATGGGCAATTTCGAGAAGGACCAGACCAAGACTGTAAATATCGCACGTCTTTCGAGAGTTTACCATCTTCGGCATCTCGTTCCGAATGCCTGGCCACCGATAAATATCCCACTGCGGGTCGAGGCTGCGAGAAGTTGTCCGATTGCTTTGTGGGTGTGAATACTCGAATCCCGAAAGAATGGGGTTTCTCGGGGTCGAATCGGTCTTGGTCAAAAGAAAATATGACATTCCCGCCGTGGATTCCCTTGTGTAACCAGCTGGTAGTGTGCAGGTACAAAAGTGAGGACGCTAGCTTCCAGGCGAGAGAAATCCGTTGAGACAGAGTTGGCTTGTGTTGGCTTTGACCAAGCATGCTGTAAAGAGTCTTTAGCGTGGTGCCTTCATTAGAGCCATCCGGCATCTTGAAAATCCATCCATATCAATTGTGTCTTCCACAGTCATCGATATACCCAATGCAGATTGGGGAATAGAGGTGCCTTGATTTCTTCCTGTGGAGCATCTGGGCAAGGGCTGCAGTCCGCAACTTAGACTCCTTGTCCTAAAGAGTCCCTTTAGCAATATTATCGATTGTTCTCCACTCAATCCAAACTTCGAAATCCATACTATCCTTATTTAAGACCCCCTTGGTCGGCATGGTATGGGAAAATCTTTCGTCTCCTCCGCCTTTAGGCAAAATGATCTAGCATGTTATTGGATAAAGTCGTCCCGAGCGCAGACTTACGCCCATGGTCCGCAAATGTGATACAGAGTGCTGGATGTGTCTTAGATGGAGGGGCCCTCTTGGCGGCAAACCACAAAACACAGGCGCATCAAAAACGATCCGGAGAGACTATATACAGGCAGCCGGCCAGCACGCAGGTATATTAAGCGCATGGCCTGAGGACATTATGCACGGTGCATCGTAAACACTATGAGGTCACACTGCTAGAACTGCCTTAAATAAATAAGTCACCAAACTTACCCTGAACCTCTCGTGATAAGGGTGATTCTGCCGTCTTATCGCTCTCACCGCCTGCCCAAAACATCACCACCCCGCGTCTTATCGCGCTCGCCTCAAAGTCTTCATCTACAAACTTCTTCACGAAATACTTGCGCCATCGCGGACACGGCTTCATGACCTTGTCGCGATGCAGCCCGCAGCAGCTCTTCATCGTCATCAATCATCCCTCGAAGGAATAATCGATTTCTCCACACGGCCTCCCTTAACCCCGGCTCAACGCCTCTCAGCCAGTCGCCGGTTCCATCAGTTGGTCAACCACTTCGACATTCCCAATGCCAGCGGCGAGGGATACAACCATGTGAAACTTGTCTGGCTCACCTATGAGTATGCGCGCTCTGAGGAATCCAAGGGCAACTTCCTACGTGCATTCTTTGAGTCCGCGGATCTTCCAATTGATGGGGGTGAGGATATCGACTTGGGTGACGCAGACCGACAGGCCAAGCTCCGCGATTCCTTGTTCAAATTTGCCGAGTATTTGTTCGACAACTTCTTCTTGCCATGTACGCTCTCACCGTCTTCATCTGATGATCCCTAACCATCGCTCTTATAGTAAAGGCGTCTACCAGGAAGACTCCCCAACCGTCCCCCGCATCCCACTCGGCAGTCCAAAGAGCGCAAGGAGGAGAAGGGCAAAACTATCTTGGAACCCAAGAACGCGTATCAGCTCTTCGGGGCGCCTGCCTATTCCGTGATCGCCATCGTTGCGTTATATCACGCTGGTTTGATGAGACCGAGGCGCTCAGGCGTATGGATGATGCGCGTAGATATGGCGGTGTAGCTCGAGACGATGATGGAACCCCTCTTGCGGAAGAGGAGCCCTTTGACTCTCTCGAGGTGGCACATATCCTGCCACATTCACTCACCCAGGTCAATGCAAGCAAGGAATTGGTATGAGGTCTCATTTCACAAAGCGTCCTCGGTAGTAACGATCATTCTTCTAGGACCCTTCTAAGGAAGCAGCACTAGCGATTCTCAACATGTTCGACAGTGGGGTCACATTCCTAGTTGAAGGAACTGAAATAGATCGACCTCGTAATGCTATGACCCTTACTCATAGGCTACATCGCTGGTTTGGCGAATTCCAAATCTTCTTCGAGCCTGTTGACCAACAACCGCACACCTATCGCATCGACACCTTCCTCCCGCCGCGGATTTTGAAGGACCTACTCCCTGTCACTCGAACGCTCTATCTTACTGAATCGCGAACTATAGATCCCCCTTCGCCTCGGCTACTCGCGATCCATAGCGCCATTGCTCATATTCTCCACCTCTCTGCTGCGGGGGAATATATCGATAGATTACTGCGGGACCTAGAAGAACATGGTGTTCGGGAGGATGGTTCTACTGAGCTAGACCGTTTCTTGAAGCTCCGACTGAATGGATGGTCAGTTAGCGAAGTCAATGGTTAGCGTAGACTGGGAGATTCAGATATGGTCAGATTTTGGTGCGTCTGTTTCGATTCTATATCGACTCAGTAATGCACGATGGACGTGCGTCGCATTTCCACTTCGGCACCAATCACAGCCTTCAAATGTGCCCTTACAGCACTTGAAAGGATAGCAGAGTTAGAACTTTTTCATTTAGGTCTGCCATTCACGCAATGTCAACATCGCGAATCATTCGGGTCTCAGTGCTCAGCATCACCAAATCGCCTAACATGACCAGCGTAGCCGTGAATCCAACGTTGCGATCGCACGGATGGAACATTGAGCTCCTCACAGCGCCCGGCGACGTTCCGTCCGCCGGCGTCTTCCAACCGGCAACGGATGTTTTTATGACGTATCGCGACATCGTCAATGAGATGCGTCTGAGTTTCGAGTTGCAGGATGAGGGCTCGGACGTTGCTTTTGGCCTTTTGGATATGTTGAATGTATCCGAGGATGAATGTCCCGCTCCCAAGTTCGTGCATAGCCATGGGCTAGATCAACCAGTTCCCGCCCTTCCTGAGCTAGAACCTGATGCTCCTGAAGACCGTGCGATCCTCCAGTACCGCGTTTTCAAGCACCACTATTGCAGCTTGTCAGCTGATCAGCCATTCAAGTGTCACTTTGAGGGTATATTCACAGAGTATCGTCTTCTCATGGCGACTCTTGCTAACCCTTTCCAGCTGGATGCGCGCAGCGCATTTCCAAGCCTGTCCGCCGGCTGGAGCCACGCTACATGCCTCCTAAGAAGGCCTCAACTGACCCTCGTTACGCGGCCTACCCGCTCCGCAAAACAGTACGCGGAAGGAAACCTGGTTCTCCCTCGAAGCGGTCAGCGTCTGGTTCTATGTCACCGCGTCAGGATCCGGATATAGACCAGGCTGATGAGGACTTCGCCAGTATGGTCGCGCCCCCGGAATGCAACATCTCCGACGAAAGAGCCAAAACGACCATGGCCAACTTTCGCAACTCTTGCCTTACATCAGCCAAGCAGTGTGCTGTCACTGGTATGGGACGCTCGTGGTGCGACAGCCCAACCATCGGTCCCGCGCTGCAGGCGTGTCACATCGTGTCTCAGCCACAGTATCATACATACCCCGACCCGGAAGCTGATGCCGATGAAACGCAGGACGGCGGCGAGAGGGCGAGCCCGCGCCGTTTGGAGCAAGCCTGGGAACGCACCTGGGCATCAGAGAATGGGGTCCTCCTCTTCAGCCATCTCCACGATATGTTCGACCAGCGGCTCTTCTCGATACACCCAGAAACTCTCAAGATCCGCGTCTTTATGCCATACGATATCCTCCTTGCGTACCATGGCTGCAAAGCTAAAGTGCAGCGTCGGGTGGACAGAGCTGCGCTACGCCATCACTATGATATGTGCTGCATTGAGAACATGGCCGCCAAGATGCCTTTCGTGGAGAAGTCGCCCCAGATGGGGAGTGTTGCATCAATATCGGGTATCAGTACTCCGGTCGAAATTCGACCGGCGCTAGCCGGGATCGCAAGCCCGAGGATACTGGAGTCGCCCTCCGAGCAGAACCATGGCCAAGATGGACAACGTCCTGATGGTGACCCCTCCAAACGAGCCCGGCAACCTGAAAGACAACACATCCTCGAGTTGACGAGCGGTTGCACGGATTTGTCTGGATTTCCAAGCGACAGACCCATGGACGACTCGACTGCCCCTCCCGACCTCTCATGGCCACGCAAACGCACACGACAACATGAGCCATGGATTTCGGCCAACCACGATAGTTATCTTACACCCTACAACAGTGAGGAGTTTTTGGCAGATGTGAACTGGGAGTTGATAAAACTTGCAAGACGGTACAACGGGAAGCCATAGGAACGTAGGCGGCAGAATGGATAACGTATATGATAAGCAAGTGACGCACTTGTTATAACCATTAAGATAAGAAACGAGATAGAGTAAATGGCGCTTGCGATACGATAGCATCTGCAACCTACGTCTAAGTCAAGTTGGACATCTGATATAGACGCGACATAAGACGCGCCACGTCCAGGATAGCCGAATGGAACATATAGACGCTGCACTTAATGCTTATAATCCAGACCCTAGATCAGTCAGTATCAGGGTCAATCGGGGATTCCCAAAATGCAGGCGAATGAAGATTTTTACCAACTTTCTGGTTAAGACTGGACAACTCAAGGTCATACCAGCGAAGAGAGCATAGTAGCTGATCACCATCGTCGAGCTCCGTCTAGGTGGTGTCAAAAGATCCTAGAGCAAGTTCCAGATCGCGAGGATTGACAGATTCAGGGCCGTTGGCCGAATGAGACCGAGACGACGGCGGGCAGTGGGAGAAAACCGTAAAGTTCATGAGACCATCGTCTGGGGGAGTGTCATGACACGGACAGTCGCGAAAGGGCGATACGTTCCATGTTGAGCTGGATGCTTGGAAAAAGAAGAAGAGTGAAGCGTGATGCCCGCGCCTCTAGGCCGTCTGAAGCAGACTTCTTCTTCGAGTCTTGCACAGCAAATCCTAAGAGAAGAATCAAGACGTCTATGGCACCAGTGATAGAAGCAGTGGCGACAGGGACGAGGTAGCAGCGGACGGGGAGAAGAGGGTTGCCGAGGTTATCTAGACTGACGAGCTAGGAGTAAATGTCAATAAATGCAAGCAAAGTACGGAACCAAGCCGCCACGGGTAACAATTGACGGACATTGCTTTCACAGGTTGGTGAATGGCTGGGTACGTGTTCAATGCAGCCCCCTTGCCACAAGTCATCAAGTGGCCTGCTTGGTGACTAAAGCATTCATGTTTAACAGGCTGAAGAAGAGTATTAACAACATCGAATAATGTAAAGTTATCCTTACGGTCTAGGCGTCAATACACATCGGAGGCCAACAGGGGGTACCAGCTGATTCTTAAGAGGGCAACAGCCCGGCTTTTCAGGGACTGAATTTCTCCCCTTCATCGCCCTTCCTTACTTTATGAACTCCCCCCTTCGTCCAGATAGGTTCTACCTCCCAGCTCACCCAGGCCTCAACGCAATCCTACGCCCCACTAGACTATAGGTTGTCAGATAAGGCTTGCGAGGCATCCTTTCCTGTGTTCGGAGTGGCCAGTCCTCAGCTGTTCAGATCCAGCAGCACTCAAGACTTCTGTGGATCCCCTCCGTATGGCGACCACAGAGACAGACATACGGACCGTCTCCGGCACCCCTGGGCCTAAAGAAAGCTTGTCGGGCGAGTTCGAGACCGCCAAAGAGACCGAACCGCCAAGATGTTTCTGGCCACCGAGTGAGTCCACGGCTCGTGACGATGGTCTGTCGTTTGCCTCGCGATTGCCTCGGCATGAGTCAGCGGGTTTATGGAAGATACATTCCCCGTAGAGTAATATTCTATTAAACCCGTCTTATTTCCATCGTCCTCTGGAATTGCCCCGCCAACCGCGACAAGCCCGCCCCAACTTGCTTGCTTCATCATCATCCACGAGAGAAAACAACGACATCAAAGAAAGCAGAGGGAAAGGCCAATGCGACCTTGCGCCTTGATCCTCATATGTTCTGGAAACGACCTACGGAGTCTCAACCACATCGATGCGCTGATATGGTAGGCGTGGCCGATGACACGAGAACCTTCATTGAAGCCTGGCTTGAACGCTTTCAAGACTCCTACGACGCGCGTGGAGAGGAGGCCCTGATCATCCCCGACCTGGACTTGAACAGCATGGCGTACACACCCAGCCCAAAGAAACGAACGCGGCTTGCCAGTAGCGTGGTCGATCTCGAAGCCACACCTCGACGAGCAGGTTAGTTTCTCCCTTCAATCTTTTGCCAACGTTTGTGCTGATGGCAATGCTTTTGTTGTGGGCGGCCTTTCGGATGCTAGTATTGGCGACGCGGCGTCCGATTCCCATTCCATAACGACGAGTTCGAGCCGCCATAGTGGCTCTGCGAGCCCTAAGAAGCGCGAGATTGCACTGCGGCTGGCGACGGACTTTCCTGTTCGAAGGGAACATATTTCGTCCATGCAAGAGCCCACGCTCCTAATGCAGGATCTTGCCCGACTACAAACGGCCTCGGTCATTCCCGCCTCAATAAAGGTAAGGGGAAGCTTCTGTGTCTGGCGCGCGTCAATACCAGTTTTCGAGTTGACACTTTTAGGACTCAGTAACGAAGGATTCCAACTGGGCAAACCCTCCAAACGACAGCTGGTTCTACGATACGTCTGCCCTCGAAGATAACGGTAGCGAACATGCCGATAAATACATCTACCAACGACTCAAAGCGATCCAGCGCAAGACCATCCAATGCACGCAGCGAATGGAGCATGAGGCGGGTTGGAATGACTCAGTTCATTCGTCCCTCCTCGAGCTGGCGCTTGACGATGAGCGCTATCCCAGCGTTTCTTATCGTAATGTGTGCGTTTTCAACAACTCCCCAGCAGACATCTGGGTAGTCATGGCCGGCTGACAACGAACCTTAGCACGCAATGTCGCATCTATCCAGAGCTGCGCGACCCAGACCCTTTCCTGGTAGATGCCAAGGCCGACTACGCCATGTTCCTCGAGCCGCCGAACGATTCGAAACTCGCCATGTCGCTGCTCCGTTACCGACAGCTCCGCCCGGCTTGCCATCGCGCCACCCACATCCAGCTCAGCGACGAGGCCAGCACGCCCGCCGCCATTGGTATCGAGACCAAAAGCAGCAAATCCGACGGCTCAATCATGGGTTCCGCACAGCTTGCCACCTGGCTGCGCGCCCAGTTTCGACATCTCGAGTCTCTGCCAAATCATGGGTCCCAGGGCCTTCCAATCATTCCCATCATCTTAGTCCAGGGGGCTACTTGGCGCGTCGACTTTGCGCAGCGCACAGAGAGTTATACAGTATGTTTTTGCCATTAGCTCCCTCCTCTCCCCTTGGCTGTACACTAATTTATGCATCTAGGTTATCTGGGAGGGATTTAACATTGGCTCATCAGATGAGATACACGGGTGCTATCGCCTTTACGCCGGGTTGCTGAGATTGGCGAGGTGGTGTCGTGAGGAATTTTGGCCGTGGTGGGAGCAAGCCTTGGCGGTACCTCAGTCACCCGAAGGCGCTTCTCAACTTGGTCTGCACGAGTAGAATAGACGGGAGGGCACCGCAGTATCCATCCATATCCTCAGAGTGAGCTACCATGCTCACTATCAATGCTTAGATACTACGGATATGGGTCCTGTTGTTTGTATGTCCTTCCCGACCCCAACGCAATTCCATGTGCCTGCCTATAACTTCTACCAAGTCCGGTAGCCCCGTTCGTAGAATGCCTGTCTAACTACCTTTGCTTGCGCTATTTCACATCTCGGTAAGCGAAGTGCGGCGTTTGCAGCCGTGTCGGTCCAAAAAATAGACCGCAAGGATAATTTCTTGCAACCTCCACTTGGCGAGTCTTGCGCCTCGCTATAGCCGCGCGGCTTAGGTACCCGTCTCATAGGAAATATTGTATGGCAATAAATCATTCTACTACCACCAGACCACCGTCTAAGCATGAAATCATTGTTACTCCTCGCGCAACCGTTTCACGCTTATGCAGTCGGGGTCACAAGAAGGACGCCCTCCTTAAGCGCGCGGCTCGTGGAGGCCCAGCTCCTATCATTAGGAACGGACGAATCCATGAATGCGATAGATGTATGTATATAAAGCTTTTATAAGACCATCAGTTCACAGATCTATATCACCAACGCAAACATCAATTTATATCTTTCCCTTTCAAGACTTCACAATAGCAGCATTATATCTCAAATCAATACCGCTCAGCTCAGGAAACTCTAAGACTAAGTCCAGAAGAAGCCAGAGTGAGCTATAACTAAGTTCTAGGAGTGCATCTTCAAACAAAACGTCTTCAGTAGTCACCACAGGGCCATTGCTTCGTACACCCTTCTGGCCTCCTCGAAACGGGCTTTCGGATAGGTCCGAATATGCTGAATTTTCCACCCAGGGACAAGAGATCCTACGCAAACTCAATTTTATCACGCACAATCCCATTCCAAGTAAGGATGGCTTCCTCAGACCACCATCGCCAAGACCAGCCTCCACCACCCTTCCTGTAGGCTGACATAACAATGAAGTTGCCTTCATCCATGCTTCCGCGGGTCCTAGTTCGAGCAGTGCATTTTAGCCAGATCCCGCCAGCCAGTTTCAGCCAGAGAGTGCATACCAGGGTCTGGTAGTGGATGCGCATATTGCAGTCGAGGTTACTATGGATAAGTACGAAAACAACAACTACAAGTACACCAGAGCGTCTAATGATGGCCGCTTTTATATACTTAGCGATGCATGGGTTCAGTATCACGTCCAGGTGTCCGGAAACTTGTATGCTGGCTACTCTTGGACGGCTGACTCGGGTCGGTAGTACTATACTTGGTCGTTGGAGCCGACATAGAGGCCTAGTAAGAAGAGAAAGTAATGCAAAAGGTATTACTTAATGCATTTAGAACCAATTCCATCTTAATGTACTTAGTATATAATTGCCATCAACCTAGTTTCTTCATAAGAAAACCAGAATTCTAGAGCGCCCTGCATTTCGAAACACATCCAACCCTGCTCATTATGATTATGCTCCTAAATACTTATTCCCCTTACTATAGTTGCCTGTAACTAAACTAGGGTACTAGGCTAAGTATGAAGCTGGCGATAGAAGTATAGATAAACCGGTTTTATATAATCTTCAATAGGGTCAACGTTAACTCGGCATTGCCCAAGTGACCGTTGCGCGCCGTTTTAATAGTACTATAAGATCCCTAGGCAAAGACCAGTAAGCTTATCATTAAAAACCCTCATGCAATCAACAAGATCCAGAGAAGCGAAGGAGAAACAAGCGTTTGAAAACGGAGCGTCATCAATGAATGGGTGGCGAAATGGAGTCATCGGCGAGTGATCTTCTTCCCTAGTGGGATAGGCGCTGATAATAGAAATAGGTTGTAGTTCGACTGTGTTATATATTATTATTATTGAACGTGACTTGCTTAGGAGTAGATCCTTTGCTTGTCTGGTAGAGGTAAGTCCGACTGATACATCGCCACCTGGTTTCATGCGGAACTAAAATAATTAGACCTCTCTAGTATCGCATACTCTTTTTCAGACTCAACTCATAAGTAAGCAGGTACCAAAGGAACTATGTTTAGCTAGTGACATTCGGGCGCCTAGTGTAGTGATATAGTCCTTTTGTGAAAATAGGACATAGACCTAAGCGATTAACCGTTAATGTTAGGGAGAGAGGCGTTAATAGGTTGCCAGAGCATAAGGAGCCTTTTATGTATAGGTATATATATCGTAAACCTAGCTATTGTAGAAGAAGAGAGTAATGCCGTTGGTTTAATATAGATCGATTGTTTTAAACTGTATAGAGT
The DNA here is from genome assembly GCA_037954315.1 of Neonectria punicea. Lineage (NCBI taxonomy): Eukaryota > Fungi > Ascomycota > Sordariomycetes > Hypocreales > Nectriaceae > Neonectria > Neonectria punicea. The sequence continues at coordinate 66,524 of JAZAVJ010000182.1, read as the reverse complement.
AGAGGATATTATTTGGATAGAAGCGATATTTCTGTAAGTCGGGGGGAGTTGGCGTATCCCAAGTCTGAATTCTATGACATGTCTTCGGTAATTCCAAACGTAACGATCTAAACTAGGCTCTTAAGTTAGTCTCGCCGTATTTATAATTAGGAAGCATAGGCGTATTACCTTGAAGTGTGCAATTACGCTATTAAGCAACTCATGGTTTAGTATGACGAATATAAGGTCATCGGTCCGCTATCTTTTCCTAGGCAGTCTTTTAACCTCTTGAATACCCCGCGAATCAATCGTCAAACGAACAACTAGAAGGTTATAGGCTGTCTCTATTATCTCTAGTTGGCCGCTACGTTTCCAAGCTGAAACCTCGCGTAGGGGGATTGATAAGAGCTGATCTGACGAGGGGGTTGTTAATCGCTGGATCACCTTAGATGTTGCGTTGAACCGCTAGATGATACTCGTTTCTGAGTACTCGTAAATTATTCTGAGTATTTCTAGAGGAAGTGATCTTATTCTCGAGATGTTGACACGGTCAAATACTGACCAGTCTGATTTGACGTTTAAGACTGTTTCTTCCAGGCGGAATTTGGGAGCTCGACGCCACAGAGTTCGCCAGGCAGTAACAACCCACAAGCAGTCCAAAAGTCTGCCTACATTCGAGCGTTGTGCGATAAATTCATAGCAATCAGAATGCACAGTGGACGCCTCGGGCGAAACGGCACATAGGCTACAAGCCGGCTTGCGGCACAATAATACGCCATCCTTACCTCGAATTCGATGCCCGTAACCTAGGAATACATACGGACCAAGGCGTTGGGCAAAGGCGGTGGAGTTGCCGTTACCGAGGACTTGAGGTTTTGTCTCAGATTAACATTGGGTAGCTTTGGCCCGGTTTTGCGGACTTTCGCAATACGAAACGTTCAGTGACTTCCATCGAGCTGCCGCAGACACCGCAATTTGGTCGGAGGCTCACATGACCGTCGCTTCTCGCGAGAGCCATCATGCTGAAACGACTGATTGAGAAACTCTTAATGATGTTTGTGAGATGCAGAGAATCGTGAAGGGTGAGGCTGTAGTGGTATATTCAGTACCATCGTAGGGCCGCCGAGTAGGGAAGCAAACGAAGAGTGAGCGTTGGACGCGTTGATGGGCTCGAAAATAGGATCATCAACTGTAGAAGTGGGGTGGGTGTTGAGCCCGTTTAGCGGGATATTTATGCAAAATACGGAGTATATAGTGATAGGTGACTAGTTAGGGGCTGCGCCCGACATGTGTCACTCTCTCAACCATTGTTGACCAAAAACGCGCTACGCGAGCTCGATCGCCGGAGCATCACAGAACTCCGTTCGTAGCCTCGCCCCGAGCGTCGATATCGCCGCCCACATACGGATACACAACACGCTATTGCCGCACGACGAGAGACCCGTCCTCTTCCAACGTAGGAGTTTCTCTAATAAAGTTCTCCACCAGACCGGGCGCAATTTAGACGTTTTGCTACGTATGGTAGTCTCAACTTAAAAGACCTAAGAAGGGTATAGAAGCCCCTCTATAATATTTTATATTATTAATACTAACCTAAATAAATAAGCATTACTAGTTAAGGAGTCTTTATTAATAAAGAATAATATAATACTTAATATAATAACTACAAAGAGTATAGGATTATTTAATTATACTTTCTAACAGTATTTGATTAATTCTAATATCCTTCTTTTTAGCTATAAATATCGTAATAGTTATAACCTTTTTAGACCTAATAGAGCCTCTGTAGAGATCACGAAGGATGAGGTGCGGAAGCGGCTGGCAAGGATATAGACTGCGTTCTAGAACTGACGAGGAAGGCCCTTTGTCAAACTGTAAGTCGTGTCCAGTTTTTCAGGAAAGGGTAATCGCCTTGCTGACAGTGAATGGGGATAGCGTCAGGGTCATCGGCCAGAAGCCAAAGGTGCATAGAGAGATCTGAGAGGCCTCTGGGCGGGTAGGTGGAGGGTTAGCGAGAGATAACAAAAACGGCTGAAATATGGAGTGCAGTAGTGTGAGTAGATGTATAGGTCAACAACTGAGTAGCCGGACCTCGTCGACTTCAAGCATATCCGCAGTTCATCGGCTACGAATAGACTGGACCATCCAGCCACCCTCCCAATCTAAGCTTCACCAAGCGGTCCAGCTCGGTAGACCCATCTGCCTGTATGCCCTTCCCATCCATATCCCGGAGCAACTTATCGATGTAATCCCCTGCTGCAGAGAGGTGAAGGATATGAGCAATAGCGCTATGAACTGCGAGCAGCCGAGGGGAAGGGGGGTCGATCGTCCGAGTATTGGTGAGATAGAGCGTTCGAGTGATGGGGAAGGCTGGATCCCGTAGGAGACTGGGGGGGTAAAACGAGCTGATTCGGTACGTATGCGGCTGCTCATCTGGGGTGGGCTCAAAGAAAACCCGAAAGTCACCGAAGAGCCAATGGAGAGTGTGTGTAAGTGTGATGGCATTGCATGGCCGGTCAATATCGACACCTTCGATCAGGTGTACAACGCCGCTGTCAAACATGTTGAGGATGGCGAGTGCCGCTTGTTTAGAAGGATTCTTAGCACGTTAGTCATGGACGACACCGTCTCTACCGAAGAGAGACACACCAGTTCGGAACCTGCATCGGCCTTCATCAGCGAATGCGGAAGAATATGAGCCACTTCCAGGACGTCGACTGGATTGACATCTTCTAGAAGCAGATTCCCGTCATCATCTCGAGCATCATCGCCATCTCTTTGCATTCGTCTTGCCGCCTCTTCCAGGTCGAACTTGCGTGAGATCACACAGCGACGGCGGTCGCGGATGAGACAGGCACCCCGAAGAGCCGATACCCGGTCTGGTGTCCCGGCAAAGCCTTGCAAGTCTCCTCCCTGCACTCTCTGAACGGCGGAATGGTAGGCGGGGGAGGGCTGGGGTGTCCTTTTTGTGGAAGCTTTCACTGCGAGACATCAGCAACGATGGAGGGATGAAGAGGTCAATCCATCCAGCCTCACAAGGCAGAAAGAAGTTGTCAAGCAGATAGTCTGCAAAGCCCAAGAAGGGCGAGCGAAGATCCTCGAAGTCAATGCCTTCCTCCCCGTCTATTGAGAGAGCCATGGCCCGAAAGAAGGCCCGCAGGAAGTTATCTCGGGATTCCTCGGAAAGCGAATAATCGTAGGTAAGGTGGACAAGTCGAGGGCGGCTATAATGATTGCTGTCACTGCTATTCGTAGCCTCAAAGTACTCAACAATGTGGTAGAATCTGCGCTTCGCGTTGGTACGTTCATCTGTTCCCAAGGGTGGCTCAGCCGAGAAATTGATAATGCGCTTGAGGGATGACTGATGGGGATGGAGAGGCGATAGAGGGGGCATTATGTTGGTCCTTAGGAAGTGGAGGTAGGAAGACGCGCTGAGGATGAAGGCGAGGCGATAGCGGGTGAGAGGAAACGAAGATGCAAGGAGAGATGCTAGAACACTGTGGCACGCGGTAAAGATGGTAGAATTTGCTAGCGCTTTGGCTTAGAACCATGTAGCAATATACAGGCGCTTGAGCGTGCTGCTTACTAACTAGCCTAATGCTTATTAGCTTATTTGAAATATAATATAACTGCTAGATTATTATTCTCTAATAAGTACTCTTTATAAATGTTTTAATTATAATTACTTATAATATAGTATTTTTATTATATTTTATATTTTATAGCCTTTTTAAAGTAAGCTTATTAAGCTAAAAAGGTATTTAATATAGTAAGATTTCTTATTAAGTATAGTAAGAACTTCTAGCTATTAATAAAATCTAACTTACTATACCCTTAGCCTTTCCCTTTCTTAAGGCAGTTATAGGGCTTACGCTCGCTCACTTGAGAAATATACTAAAGCTCGCTAAGACTATTAATATAATTCTTTTTAGATCCATCATAAGTGAGCTTATCTCTAGTGTCGCAAGCTGCCTCAGCACACATTACCTCCACAGTTATCTTCCACCACAGGGAGACCGCTCCAGCTTTCCAATCACAGTGGTATCTCCGACAAATAGATACTAATCGGCATTATATAGGTCCTCCCCATCATCCTGTCCGGGTTGCTGCTGCTGGGGAACCCAGAATGCTTCCGTATCCCACAACCTAGTCTCCACCACAATTCTAGCACGTGATTCTCTCCCTGCAGCCAAAGGACAAGTACATAAACAACTTGACTTTGCTCCCCCAAGCATCTCTCGCCTACTGCAACAGCCTATATCGATGAGCGCCATGGATGACCTGGACAAGCCATTCCCACTCTTCGTCAAGGCAGGTCCTTCCTTCTTACCTTCTCATCCTAATCCTAGTTTCTTTGGTATCTTGTTCGTTGCTGACTTTGTCATTTCACTCAGTTTCGTCTGAGGTGCAGCACCGTGTCTGCTGTCGGAGATTGGAATGATAGCGAACACCGTCATGTCCTGCGCCTATCGATTCTTCGCAGCTCCTTCGACCGCGCCGTTATTGCTTTCTTCCTCCAACTTCCCCTGGCAATCCAGGATCTGATCAGGTCGATCTTACCTGGCTACTTCCTCCCGTCGAGAATCGTCTTGAAGAAATTGAAGCCGAAGTGGGACGACGAGTTTAACAATAAAAAGCGCATGTACGAGAGACTGCATTTCCTGCAGGGTCGCCTGATACCGATATACTATGGCGAAGCTCGGTGCGATGGCGCTCGCGCCCTTGTTCTCTCCGAAGTTGCTGGGGTTGAACCATGGGACCAGACGTCCCCGCCTCTGGATGCTGATGAGTTCCAGCGCCGCCTCGAGGCTGCCTTTCGCGAGCTGGGTGACCTCGGACTTGCGTATGATGATGTGAAGCTGGATAACTTCCTTATCGTTGAGGATAGACTCATGTTTGTGGACTTGGAGTCAGTATGCGAGGATGAGCCAGATGAGGCTGAGTACGCAATCTCGACGGGGATTACCCACTTAAGGAGGCGATATGAAGGATACTTGAATTCCCTACGTTTCGATTGGTAGCATGAAATGCTCATCAGTAATGCTACTCTATTCTTTCACTATAGGATAACTTTCATTTGCTTTAATTAGGATTATTTAAAGCAAGAAAGCAAGAAAGCAAACACATTTATATACTGACAATTATATATGCATGCTCAACTTTCATGGATGATTACCCGCTAGGAAGCAAAGCGCTGCAAAACTGTAAGTACCTTACCAAAGAGCCCGGTGTAGCTCAGATACTCACCCTGCTTGTTTTGTTAAACGTAGGTAGGCGTATGGCCAGCTCGATGTGTAGGAAAGTGCTACGGAGTGACTTGAAGAATGCACGCGCGCATGTCGGTTTTGCTGCAAACTTGTTGCAACGGAGGGAGAAAGACAGTGAGTGTGTCGTTGTATTGTAGTAGGAACTCGGGCGCTCCTCAGTCCTCGCTAACGGGCCACAGACAGATGCGGCCACGGGACCAAGGGCATCACGATTTCTACATCCTCCTTTCAATGGCTGGAGAGCTGCAACTCGATCGCGGCAACATCGGCAACGCCCTAACAGACTTGTTCCTCGCAGAAGTGGGCATCACTCAACTTCAATTCAACATTGGCAACCGGCTCCTTAGTCTAGGCATTGTGCTACTTGAGCTGCCCAGCAACCTCATTCTCTGTCGTGTCGGTCCTCAGAAATGGATCAGCTGCCAGATCGTTTGCTGGGGTCTGGTGGCCACCTTCCAAGCGTTCATCAAAGGAAAAGGCGTTGGTGTCTATTATGCTACTAGACTGTTGCTCGGTCTTCTTGAAGCCGGCTTCATTCCTGCAGGCTTGTACACTTTGACACAGTGGTACAAGCGCAACGAGACGAGCAGACGCTTCACTGCGTTCTTCCTTGGCAACATGACTGCTTCAGCAGCAAGTGGCCTCATTGCCTACGGTATTCTCCAGATGCGAGGCACAGCAGGGCTATCTGGTTGGCAGTGGATGTTCCTGATTGAAGGCATCATCACAATACTTGTCGGCATCGTTTTCGCCCTTCTCATGCCTCACTCTCCCACAAATCCGTCAAATATTCTGCGTCACTCATACTTTACATCACGAGAGATCCATATTATTACCCATCGCGTGGCCATCGACAATCCTACTGAAGGCCCCAAGCACAAATATGTCAGATGGGTTGACCTCAAGGCAGCCTTCTCCCGATGGTACGTCTACCCACAGCTTACCGTCTCCTTCTGCTGCATCGCCATTATTTCGCCACTTGGAACATATCAACCATCCATCATCGCAAGCTATGGCTACGATCGTCTTCAAGTGAACGCACTGTCTTCCGTCGGCAATTGGATCGTTATTGTGCTGAATCTGTCGTTTGGGTGGATTGCCGACAAGACTCAGAGGCGAGGTGGTCTTATTTTTCTTGCTGCTGTGCTGAGTTTTGCATTTTGTCTGGCGAGCAGACAACTCGTTACGAGGGCGAATCGTGATCTCAAGTACGGAATCCTCACTTGCACCACACTGTGGGGATCTGTGGCTCATCCTCTGAACGGCTCCTGGCTTGCCGTCAATATTCGTAATCCTGCAGAGCGCTCCATCACGATGGCTCTACTCATCATGACTGCGAACGCTGCTGGTTTGGCAGGTGCTCAGATCTTCCAGGCACATGATGCACCACTGTATAGGACGGGTTTTACAGCCATTCTCACCCTGGCGTCCATCGCTTTGGTGTTTGCGATCGGCTCCAATGCACAGTATCTGTGGCTCAACAAGAAGTTAGCCCGGAAGGAGGAAGCGGAGGAAGAAGTAGGGGAAGCGGTGGGCGAGTGAAAAAAATGGCGGTTCTCATTGTAGAAGAATTCTTCGATGTGCTGAGATTCTTCCTAGTACTACATACCAAAATCAACTTTAGTAGAGTTGATTTGTGCCAGGGGGTAGAGTTGAATTTCAGAAGTTACTTAACAGGGGACCAGAGTTGATTTCTACTGAGGGTAGAGTTCATTCAAGTAAGAGGTAGAGTTGAATTTTTGATTAGGTATAAGCACGTATAAGCGAGTTATGTAAAGTAGGAGCTTTCTACTTAATATTAAGTTAGAGCACTTGACTGCGACACTTCGAATTTTTCTATCTTTACTGTTTTATGAAGATTAATCCTATTAGGGAATTAGGTTCTGCTAATGCGATTTACCTGTTTATTGTCCTTCCTAGATAGCAGCTGTCTTGGGTCCCAGCCATCCTTTGGGTAAGAATCCAATCATGTGCCGCAAATTCTGGCCGTGATATACTAGCGCCTAATAGTATGGAATCAATCATGTACGACACTTCTGTGTCGTGGATCAGTGTTCTGGGTACAACTACTGCTACTATCCTCGGCTGTCACCCTACAACTTTGGCAACGACGCTCTCGGCCTCATCTGGCTATCACCGCTTGTTGGTGCGATCTTTGGGTAGGTTTATACCAAACCTGCTGAAAACATGCAATTTAACCATGGCTGTCTTTATGTCTTACTTTGCCGGCCCCTTCAACGATCAGCTCACTATGTTTCTATCCCGTCGCAACCGTGGCTGGTGTGAGCCTGAGTTTCGCCTCTAGGCATTCCTCCCCACGGCCTTCATCATGCCTGGGGGTCTGATCCTCTACGGTGTGGGCGCAGCTAAAGGCCTTCCTTGGATTGCGCCCATTGTTGGAATGGGACTGGCGGGATTCGGCTTATCGGTTGCCGCGACGCTTACAGTGGCCTACACTATTGATTGCTATCAAGCCATTGACGGTGAGGCTGTCACTACGGTCATCCTGATCCGAAGCATCATTGGTAGTGCACTCACCTTTGGTATCCAACCCTGGATTGACAGCATGGCGGTTCAGAATACTTTCATCACGGTTGGATGTCTGTATTTTGCTATTACTATGGCTTCTGGATTATTGATTGGGTGGGGGAAGAAGATGCGCATTCTGACTAAGGCGGCGTATATGAACTTTGCCTGCTTGTCGGGATAGTTTCTACTTCTGGTCTTGGAATGCGGCATCCTGGATGAGCTGACTCTGTTCTTACTTACAGACCTATACCCAGCACGTCTTGTGAAGCCCTCTTCATGTTCGTCAAATAGTTCGTAGAGAACCCACCAACCCATTCGGATCCAAGGTCTCCGCAACTAACGTCCTGGATGTTCATGAATGGAATTGCGTTTCACTAAGGTTGTTAATATAGTTTAGTACACTATTGGTTTCAGCAAGATGGGCTAAACGGGCATGAATGTGTTCCTAAACTTACCGGGATAGTAAAAGCATCGTTTTGTCGGAATTAGTGAGTCCCTTTTGGGTCTCGGTCCTCGCTGTTTTCCTGCCTGACTCTGTAGTCTACCACGGTAGAGGCTCGAAACGTTGAAGATTCGGGACCCCGTAGTAAATCCCATCCTAGTCCAATGTCGAGATCGTCTAACTTTAGCTGCGCGTTTTCCTGTCAGGTAAAGGGTAGAAGCACGGGGAACCGGGCCGGTCTCTAGCCCCCCTCAAGTACCTTCTAAAACCGGGAAAGTATTTTAAGAGCTACCCCAAAGATTGGCATTGGCAGCAGCCTTGGCAGCCTTGGCAGCCTTATCATAGAGTCTCGTCTCAGCTGATTCTCATGCCCGCGCAATTTATATGCCCCATCATTGGGCCATTCAAATATTATGCCTTGGCTTTATGTATCTTGGCGGGCAGGTCATGAGATCAATAGGCGTCATCCAAGCCCACCTGCTGAAAGCAGACTACCCCAGGTATAACATTGGCATTCTTGGCGTCTTATCAAGGAGCATCGCTCCGGTGTTACGTAACTCCTCTGTATGTCTGGCGCGGCTTGATACTTTCTCGATGGACTGTTGGGCTGTTTTTACCTTCCGTTCTTGTCGCTTGGCGGTATAAATCACGAGATACGGGATTGCATTGGCACTCGTCTGGATTGGAGAGGAGAACCTTGGCGTAAGAACCAAGTGGTTGGTTTCCGCCAAGCTCATGGATAATTGGTATCCTGTGTTGGGGTACGTCTTGGCAACGTGATTACCCTTGATTGCCTCCTTTTCAGAATGCAATGACGGAACAATGACCTATCAGAATGACTTACGGGCAGCCTGTCCAAGATCTTGGGTGGCCTGGGGTTGCGTCACGTTCGAGGTCGGATCTGGGGTATATATGGAAGGATCTGCTCCACCATTCTCCTACCTGTGAGAGGAAAGTCCAATGTTTCATCCCCATCTTCCCTGACACCCCCTTTTTTTCACATTATCCTGCATAAGGGTCCTCGCTCAGTTATACTCCCCCAGTTATCCCCATCGCTCAACATGGCGAAAGCGGAGGGTGGCCCGAGGCCGGGCATGGCAAAGAGAATCTTCTTGATGCTTGCACCAGACTCGGCAAAGGATGACGATGGCCGTGACAACTTTAACTCGCGATCGCAATTCGTGCTCTGCGCTATGGGCGGTGCTGTCGGCCTGGGCAACTTGCTTCGATTCCCGTCTGTCGTGTTCAACAACTACGGCCTACAGTTCTTCATTCCATATGCCGTCGCGCTCTTCCTTATTGGAATTCCTATTCTCATCCTCGAAATCACACTCGGACAGGCCTACCGTGGTGGCTGCGTCATTGCTTGGAACAACGTCAACCATCGAGCAAAGGGCATTGGCCTCTCCATGGTATTCAACGGGTTCAGTGTCGTGGGCTACTATGTCCCGATTCTAGCTTGGGCCATGACATACTTCCGGTTATCCTTCCAGAGCCCTTTGCCTTGGGCGGGTGGAGACACTGTCGACTTTTTCTTGAACGATGTTGTTCGTAACATCGCTCCAACCGGAGGTGATGCTGATGGCGGTGGCCTCAAGTCTTATCCCGGTCGCGGCATCGTTGGCGAGACCTTTGGCTGGAGTATCATGATTTGGTTCGTCGTCTGGATGTGTACCTTCAAGGGTGTTGGTCTCACAGGACGTGTCATTTATATCACCATGGCCTTGCCACTCATCATGATTGGAATCCTGGCTATCCGATCACTTTCGCTCCCCAATGCCTCTGATGGCTTCAGGCTGTATGTCGGCATGTGGCGAAGCGAGTCCCTCGAGGGTCCCCGAGTATGGCAGGATGCCTTTGGACAAATGTTCTTTTCCATTGGCGTTGGCTTTGGTTACTTCACGTCGTACGCCTCATACAACAACAAATTTGCCAACGCGGTTCAGGATGCATTCATCATCGCACTGAGCAACTCAGCCATTGAGATCATCTCCGCATTGGCTGTCATGGGCGTTGTCGGATTTCTGGCCATCAACCCTGGCGAAGTAGATCCCTTGTCTACCTTCAGCTCCGGCTTCTTCTACTACCCAGAGGCTCTTGCGCAAATGCCTGGCTCCAACTTCTTCTCGGCATTGTTCTTCATCACCCTGGTTCTTCTTGGACTCACATGTGTGTTTGCTTTGGCTGAGGTGCTAGTCACGCTCCTCTGTGACACTGACCTTGGTCAACGTGTGCCTCGATGGATTATCTCTACCTCGGTCCTTATTCTGGGTGCGTTGACTTCGCTCATCTATAGCAGCGAGTTTGGCTTCAACACTCTCGATGCTGTTGATATGTTTGTCAACGACGTCGCTCTCTTCATCACCGTCTGGTCCGAGACCTACATGGCCTGTACGCTTTACCGCTGGAGAGACCCTGTTGATCAAATTGGCCCCGTCAGTTATTTTGTCTACAATGGCGGTTACGTCCTCTCCATCGTCCTTGGTCTCCTCCTTGGTCACCTTGTGGACGCCAGTGTTGGTGCTGGCGTTGGGTTTGGCGTTTTCATTGCCTGCGCTCTAGTTGCTGCCTTTGTCGGCAAGACTCCATCTGTTCCCGCTCCCAGATTCTGGGGTAGCAACCCGATCCTCAGCCGATTCTGGTATGCGGCTTTCTACTCGGTATGTACTCCTCCTTCCAGGATATCTCTTTCATGTATCTAATATGAATTGTATCGTAGGGAAACCAACTCCGCCGGGACCTGAACCGTGCCATCCTGGGTGGCTCCAAGAACTGGAAGATTCATTGGGTTTGGCCCATCTGTCTCAAGTACATCACCGGTCCTGCTGTAGCACTGGTGTTTTCTTTTGCCTACCCCAAGTTTCTCAACGGTCACGCCGACGATCCACCATTCATCTACAGTTTTGTGCTTATGCACATGGTTGTCATTTTCATCGTTGGTGCGTTCATCGTTCCGCGCTTTCTCAACATCCTCATCCCGTCGCACCGTATCGAGCGCGGTGATGGCAAGTATGAGGTGGCACCCCAAATCACCATGGGCGAAGCCCCTGTTCTCAACGATGGCGGCCTCGAAGGTGGCAATCTTCTCGTAGGTGATATTGCCGACCAGCGCAGTGCTGATAGAAGCAGCGCAGACGCTGGAAAGGCTGTTCCGAGAAATGATGCCACGATGTCTGAGCGTGAGCCTGCTTTCGTGGAGCACAAGCAGTGATTTCTTGCTCTACGCACAGGAACGCTTTCGCTTCCTTGTAGCAAGGGTCATGAGGACAACTAGGTACATATGGAGTGTTTAAGTTGAGAAGGACCCAATTCCCTCAATTGTCACATCTGCTGCAATCAATCGGTGGATTGCAGATGGCCCTCACCTCATAGGTACCAGCTATAGCAATAACCGACGTTTCTTATATTCCCGCTCAACACTGGCATAGTAGATGTACTGGAAGTTGGGGTTCTCGATATCTGTAACATCATCAAATGCATTGGCCAGCGTCTAGTCACGAGCTAGAGAGCGTCCTTCTTGTCGTTCTGGCGCTTCAGGTCCCAGCGCAGAGCAGCGATGACGGCGACTAGCAGGGTGTAGCATCCGAGATGAGTAGAAAAGGCGATAAAGTATCGAGGGGCATCGGAGGACAAGAACACCTGGGGGCCTTGGAAGATGTAGCGCGTGAGCAAGTATAAAGGATCAAGAGGATATAGGCAACGGTCTTACCAATGGCCGCAGCTGTCGCCCAAGACACGGAATTCGCCGCCACCATGGTCGCTTTCTTGGTCTGCCCAGCGACGTTGCGACTGATCATGGACAGGCCCAGAGTCTGCGCAGACCAGAACGAGAGAGTGATGTAGTAGCTAATGAGCAAACCAATGCGAGAAGCCTCATTTTTGTTTTCAACGGTAATCAAACAATTCTTCCAACGAAAGAGCTATGAAAGGATTAGCACAATGTCGACAGAGTAAACTCGTTTGATATCTTACGGAATGACATATGCCCCCATCACGAGCAAATTCTGTCCCGTCTTCTTCACCAACCAGACAGTATAGAAGAGAACCAGGATAATATAGAATCCGAGGACCATGGCGAGGAGTTGCGTCTGCAAAACGGTATAGTTGAAACCGAAGATAATGATAGCCTTGAAGGCTCCAAGGCCGCTGGTGGGAAGAGTTGTGCAGATTGAGATGAGACAGTATCCCCTTTTCTGAGGATCACAAAGTGCCTCAATAGCTTGCTCTCGTCGGAAACGCTTGTTTTGCAGACTGGTCTAATTCTCGAGGACTCGTTCGACCATCAGTCGCTTATCCCCCTCCTTGAAGCATTTCGCCCGCATCGGGGAGTCTGGGATGTAGAAGGAGATAAAGATACTCCAGAGGACATTAATACCGCCATAGGTTATGAAAAGAGCCTGCCATGGCTTGAGGGGCCAAGTTTTGATAGTGGCAAAGCAGTAGGCGAGGAGACCGCCAACGATTTGTTGGCCTCCGTTCATCATATGCCAGTGGGTGACAGTTGCGGCCTGCTCAAATCGCTTGTACCACATGGCACTGCCAGATCTGTCAGAAGGGAGGAAAGACAGAAGACGAGATCTGAGCTTGACGTTACCTGAGCACGACAAACGTTGGCTGGCAGCATGCCTCAAACATGCCAAGAAGTGTGCGGACAACGACCAAGCTAGTAAAGTTGGTACGAGCTGCGTGGCAAGCAAGCACACTGCCCCAGCAAATGGTGTTGATGGAAAGATATTTGGCAATCGGGACTCGCTGGATGATGAGGTTGGTTGGGTATTCGACAATGAGGAGTCAGCTGGTGGTGCCCTCCTGCTCCAGCCGTTCCGGCAGGTTGAGGCTGAGCTGTTGTCTGGTCCCGTAGCAACCGACCGAGCGTATCGCGGAGATCCAGTTACCAACACACACGTCATTAGTTTGGTACGCACCTGGAGTCATCAAGTACATAAGATATACCAGCTGCCTTGAACAACACCTAGCATCTCATTCTCCGCACCAGCATACAAGTGTAGCTCCTCACACCCAACAACTCGACTCTCATCCCACCCACATTCCATCCCGAATGGAAATTGGCAAGAAACTATTACAAGTACGAGCCGTCTATAGCGGCAACCATTATCTTCATCATTACATTTTCAGCCTCGTCGCTGCTGAAGGCCTTCCGGATCATCAAGACCAAGACATGGTTCTTCATCCCCGTCTTGATTGGCTCAATTCGTGAGTCTCCTAGCGAACTGACAAGCTCGTCGTTGGCAATTTGGTAACTGACAGTAGCAACCGTTCTTAGTTGAAACGATCGGGTTCATCGGACGAGCCATAGTCGCCCAAGAGTCACCGCACTATACTTTTGGCCCATACGTGATGCAGAATCTCCTGCTTCTTCTCAGACCGCAACTCACGCCGGAACTGGTCAATATAGAGCTAGATCTCATCTCTCGACCAGCCCAAAGTGTGAGCCATGAACAAGACGAACCCTTCGGTATTCGTCTCAAGACCATATTTGGTGCATGGGCCATCTCCTTCTCGTTTGGGTCTTAAGACCAGCCGCTAATAGGATTCTAGTTCACTAGCTAGTTGAGACTTAAATCTGAGATATAATGCCTTTACCTTGAAGTCAAATTCTTGAATATTGATGAAGCCAGCTTTCTCCAAGGCCTTCCTCTGTGTGTCGTCCTTGACCATCGTGAAGCTTATTCCTATCTTCTTACTGCCTTCGATAAAAAGCTTTCCCTACTGACCTGTGGCAGAGTTTCCGCCAACTGTGTTGTCATCGCTGTCGATGTTTGAGGAGGCCTCGTGGCTTTCGGCCCATCCGCCTAGCCTATAGACCCTGAATGCTTCGGAGCAGAAGAAGTCCCAGTCTCTGATGCTGCCCATTAGCCATCCCATGTGGATGTAAGCAGCAAAGTCGGATTTGAAGGTCTATTCTCGAGTACAATCTTCGATCTCGCTGCGTGCATTGCTAGACCAGCCCCAGTTTCTCGGTCTCGAAGGTAAATACTTACAACCGCAAGTTTGGTGGCACCCAGGAAGGCTGGATGGGGGAGATGTCTGTTCCGGTGATTTCTGCGTTAGGGTAGTCATCGGTAAAGTCACTAACCACTTGTTAGAGAAAGGGATTGAATCGGTCAGAGGGTTGCTCAAACGCACATGGCCCAGATATCTGTCAGACAGAGAGATTAGCCTCGTGTCCACTACCGATACATTCTTTCGGTTGGTATATGTAGGATTCGACAGTCCGTACCAGTTCCACACCCGATATTGATGGCTTGCTATCCCAGGCGTCAGCACTGACTTGGAACTCAGGATGGCTGGCTTACATGGACTTTGCCCTTCTCCAATGGCGCCAGGTGGAGTTTGTTTCCAAGCCCAAGTGTAAGTATATGATGGCTATGTTTGAGATTAGCTCTTTTCTAGTTTCTGGGTCGGCGGATCAACCTACGTCACGTCCGTCAATTCACGCTGTGGTGCGTCGTTGGAACCCCTTAATGGGAATCAGCCACCTCATTAACAATCACGAAGAGGGTACTTACCAATATTGCGCATTTCTCTGTTCGCCGTTGTAGGTTCTGCCGTGTATCGTCCTGTACTCGAGGATGCTGGACGTGACGGACGCCGTTGAGGAATTATTGTCGGCGTTGAGGATGGAATTAGCATCGGTATTGCCAAGCTCTTCCTTGGCATGGGGTTAGGTATCAGGGCGTTTATCCCATTGTTAGATCAATATGGACGAACCTGTGCAATCCCAGCCTAGTGTTCGGGGGGGAGAATGTTACCATTCTGGGGGGGTTCGGCGGTTTGCGGCTTCCTCAGACATGGTGAACTAGAAGTCGAAATCAGTTCAAACAGGCTATATGTCTGGCAATTGGAACTAGAGAGTAGATCATGGAGCGTGCGTATGAGTGGAGATGGCCGGTTAATATATCAAAGCCGATCGCGTCGGCGACTTCACAAGTCCAGAGGGGGCTGCAGTCCATGCAAAGGCCGCCGGGTAAAGGTAAGCATCTCACCAAGCTACTTATACAATAGATGAAAGACTTACAAACCGCCCGTCTAAGTGCGACAAGGCCCGGCCCGCCTGCAATAACTGCACCAAGAGAGACGTCTCTTGCGAATGCTTGGACACCCGGCGCTGTTTGGTGAAGCGTCCGGATGAATCACCCAAGATTCTCTCTCGCCTAGACCAGACCCGAGATGGAGCTACCGTATCACCGGTCACTTCGACACAAACGGATTGCTTGAGCATCCCCAGAGGCTTGGCTTCATCTCGGAATCTCTTCGCCGAGGGTGTTGGGTCCTCTGCAGGCCGTTTGCTTGATCTCCGTCTATTCTTCCACTACCTGGAAATGACGACGCGATCGACCGACATGCAAATGTCCTGGACCTACTGGATCGTGCAAGAGGCGGTACGGTCACCGTCCGTCATGGACACCCTCCTCGGCTTCTCGGCCTTCCATCTACGACGTCACTTCAGTCACGACGAGGCTCTACGCGATGTTTCGCATAGGTTCATGGCTCGCGCGATACGGCGTCATAGAGAGCAGCTCAGGGCGGGGTTCAATGATAAGAACTCGGCGAGCATTGTCGCGGTCTGCGCCTTGGTGACCTTTCACTCGAGCGTGAACATTCTTTCCTGGATTCTGAGGACACTGGCCAACAACACCAGCCTGTTCACTGGTTTCGCTCGTTTCAGATGACCATGCATATTGTCCGGTTCTTCAACCCCGGATCGGACCTCTGCCGAAGACTTGCAGGGATCGACAAGCTCCACCGCGAGGTGACGAAAGGAGAGACCGATGGGGAGTTTGGCTTCCTTCTCGAATACATCGATTCGCTAGGTCCATCAGACGAGGAATCCATCCTGGCTTATGGCAAGGCTGTGGCTTTGCTCTCACCACTCTACTGCAACTTGAGCATGCGACACCGCTCCTCTTCTTCATCACTGTGTCACCTCGAGACGTTGACCTCTTGGCGCCCAAGGACCCTAGAGCACTAGCTATCCTGGGGTACTTTTTTATGCTTGTAAAAAGAGTTGACGGTTTTGGTGGGTAGATGGAGCCCCTGAGTCTGAGTTTGCTGCCGTCATGGCGTTATTGCCCCAACGATGGAGGCCGGTGATGGATTGGGTAGTGCTGGAGTTTGCCTAGCCAAAGTCTTCTACTTAGGGCCTTAATTTTACTCTCATTAAGATGTGAATAGACCCATTATCATAGTTATGTACATCATATCAGGGTTTAAAGAATCCCTATCCTTCTCAATTCCCCTCTCCTTCACCTGATTCTTCAACAGTAACCTTGACTTCGCACAACGTAGCACCAAGAAACTCAACATGGCGTAATCGGGGTTTGAGTATATCGCCGTTGTCAGTTACACAGCAATGCTTTCCCCTCAGGCCAAGATAGTTTGTCGGATCGAACAACAAAGTGCCCGAGTTATCATAGTGAAATCCCTGCCACAGTGGTTGTAGATAATCGGCCGATAATTTTTCCGAGAAGAACTCTCGACATTGTCTCCTTCCCGATATCTGAGCTTGTTTTTCAACATGGACCCGGTTGGAATGATTCGAGTCCATGCGATATATTCCCGTTCCTGAGGTCTTGAAAAAAGACCAACGAGGAGGGGATGCGAATAGACATCTCCATCTTGAGGCCCTTTGAGGAATATTGCGGCATGGACAAAGATGATGAATCCGGGCAAGAGGTCGATGCTTAGAATCTCCTTGAGTGGTGAAATACGACGCGGGCCAAACTCATATTGCTGCCTGATTTCAGGTTGAATTATCTCCCCCAATCGTACTTGGAGAATTCTCCTGCGGCAAAACGTATTTCTAACGACGTCATGATGTCGAAGAGTGATAGACTTTTGCTCAAATTTCGAGAGATCGAACCTCTTTAAGCCACTCAATTAGCATTCACACATTGATCGTTGAATCTTTGAGCACACACTTTCCGATAGTTTCAAAGGCTCTACATAGTGAAAGTTCAGTGGCTTGTGATTCCCCGTGATTTCCACCAGCTCTGGCTCCGTTTGAGGTCTTATCATCATTTAACCCGTAGATCGGTGGCGGTAGTTTTAACAGTGTTTAATCTTTTATAAATCTTTAAAATAAAGATTTTCTCCATCTTTAGCTTATCCCAAATCCCTTATCCTTAATTATATGTTACCTTTACCTAAATCCCTAAAGGAGCCACGTGATATAAGATATCACACAGCCGCAATCTCAGTCGACGCAATCATTACACCTTACGCTCACCTTTACTCATTTCTTCCATCCCTCCAACATGGCACCCCCGCGTCCTCGGCAAACCACGCTGGATGGCGCGTTCTGCACACAACACGAAGTCCCCTCAACCCGTAGTGGAGTCAAGAAGCCCAGCAACACCAAACCCAAGTTAAAGCCCGTCATCACAGCTAAACGGGCACCTGAACGGGTACTGACTGATGTCCTTCTCTCCATCAAACCTCCCCACTTTGTCAATATCGCCAGCCAACAAAAGAACCATGAGTACTGTAAGTACTGGCTGAAGGATGGTGTTGAGCGACTCTGGCTTTACGAAACGGGCGACGAAGGCGGCCGATCGTCCATCACGTATGTTTGATGCTTTCTACCCGCCGATACATGTATTGGACCCTCGTGTTGATATGAACTTGCTATAGACACATCGCAGTTGTCCCAGCTGCCGTCCGCCGTACCCCTGGCACTGTTCCGACCGAGCCCTTTGGTATAGGCAACGACGATTTCAACGCTGGGCGCAAGGTCTCCAAGTACGGATATCCCATCCTAAAGCTCTACGAGCTGCTGGTCCCAGTTGCTCTGAGCGAGATGAAAAGCCAGTGGGAGATGGGCGGTGCGCTGATGGGCTAGGAGTACGTGAGACCAGATCTGTGGTCCGCGTGGTGTTCTAGGTCAGTAGCTAGAGGTCTCGTACGAAAACCTCTGGTGAAGCGCAGATCAGCCAAATACTGCACGTTGGTCTTTGTTAATGAATATACATATTTAGTTACGGCAATGCGTACGATGGACTTTTGGCGGAGTTAAGCCAAGGTGCCACCGTATGCCACCGTACCTGTCCTCGCTGAACCAAAAATGTCAACCAAGTCCCTCATAGCTCGCTCCTTTGAAATGAATCAAACGCGTTGCTAACCCTGAACTTGTTTCCGTTTGCGTTAAACTGGCATCCAGGGCTGCCTCACATACGAGTGCACTGCCGCAGCAAGGCTCGTGGATGCGCCGCCCGGCGGACAGACTCTGTTGCTGAGGGTCCGCGGTGTATCCGAGGCCGCGGTGTCATGAGGCAAAAGTGGGAAGCATGATGGAAGCAGGTAAATATCAGTAAGGCCGCAGTAACCACGAAGGTAAGGGTGACAGTGTTGTAATATTAATACTTGAACCCGCGACTAATAAGGGGAATCTCAGTATCTCGTCGTGGTCAAACTTGTTTAACGCACTATCTATGGCCCTTTTGATCACTTCAACAGTCCTCCATGTCCTTCAAATCTGGAAGAGTCGGATATGGTACCTCAGCATTACTATAAGCCCTCCACAGCATCTTCAGACATTGACAGGCGTGGCTCAGCAGCCTTAGCCAGGGTGCCCGCCTCTTCGATGCCTTCATGGTTCTAATATAAGCGGTCATCTTCGTCTTCATCTTCATCTTCGTCATAAAATGAAGCCTCGTCTAGGACACCATATCTCCAAAAGTCAACATTAGTATCGGGGGGCTCCCGATAATCTTCATCCGACGCCTCTCCAGCGCCAGACATGGCAGCAACTCGTAGCAAGGCCCATTGGAGCTCTAAAAGTTCCCAACTTGGGACGTCGTTCGGGTCGCTTGCAGTGATAACAAAGACTTGGCCTGTCCTGAGTGGCAATCCACTTTTGCGGTGAGCAAGTCGATGGCCCCATGTTTCATTGGCGTTGTCGAGGCCCGCTCGGGCACGGAAATCATCTCCAACGGGGTCGAGTGGCTTGAAAGGGGAAGTCTTCAGCCAATGGAACTGGAGGACGATCATCCCACCAGTGGTGATATTACCGGTTGAGACAGATTTGGTTTCGAGCTGACTCAGTGAAGTCCCGGTCCATGAACTGTCGGCATCCAAGCGCGAAGGGGAAAATGTGTGCCCCTTCTGGGTCCAAAGTGCCAGAAATCACGCAAACGCCATGATCTCTCTCCTCGGCCTATGTCCATATCAGTGGGATTGTCTTTATGGGAACCAAGGGATGAAAGACTTACCTTCCTAGTAGCGGCAGCTTTTCGTCCCCCAGTGCCTTCAGCAGCTCTTGGCGTCGCTGTTCATCAGGCCCAGAAGCTGCATTAGTTAGAGAGAGACTAATGCGAACTCGGGGAATTTAAACACCACTCACGCACGAGCGGGAACTGTACTAGCAGGGAATAATGCGTGGGATGCAAGCGCTCTGGTGAGTGAGCTTGGCGTATGAGGGAAACCTGAACGAGTTGGGCTGGCTAAGATCACGTGCAACGCTCCCTGCCAGGACCCACACCACCCCTATCAGCCAAGAAGGATATCCCAAAACCTTCATAGTGTAAACACCATACAATTTGATTCAGGCAGTCAACGCCTTTGATGATGCATGTGTTATCAGCACCGATAACACCTGTCGGCCTAACTTTAAGCCGGCCACCGAACGTGGCGATGACTTCTTCCCCTGAAGTCACGTTCAGACATCCCTGTACGGTACGCCACTGGCACCTCTGCGCACTCAAGGAGATACTCGACGACCCGATGCCAGTTCTTTCGAACTCGGCCCGAGAGCAGGCGAAAGCTCCAGCCAAAGCAGGCACCCCTCCCGCGAAAGCCCCCGCCAAAACCTCCGCCGAAGCCATACTACCCCCTGTCAACTCCATCTGCCAGACGTACCGCGAGATCAGGGACAATTTCGACTTTGACGTCTATGTCTACTATGGCGCTGGTGCCTTTCTGGACCTCACAACCTCCCTTTCAATGCACAGGAGCTTTTACATTAACCTTTCACGTTCCTCTCTGGGGAGGCTCAAAACGAAGTCCGAGTCCAACAGCTCCTTCGTCTGCAGCCATTTTGTCCGGCATAGGTTTAATGACTGAAGCCGTCCGCTGATCACAGCATTCCGAAGGGAGTTAGTTATTAAGGAAGACCCGTTATTCTTGATGCTAGTGAGTATCTACATCCCACATGATCATGTCCTCAGAGTAACTCACTATTGCAAAGTACATGAGCTGTCGCATTGTATCGGATTACATCGGCTCTCTCAAAGTCTCTTGTGACAAGCTTCCAAGGTCCTAAAAGCTATTCCCTTTGACCCTCCTTCAATGAACCCTGATGCCCTCAACAACCGATGGTGCCGCTAACGCCGCCCATGCCGCCCTCCATGCCGCCCTCCATGCCGCCCTCCATGTCGCCCTCCATGCCGCCCTCCATGTCGCCCTCCACGCCGTCCTCATCTACTGGCTCGTCATAAGCGTATACCAGACGTCTCCTGCATACTCTTGAAGCTGCTGGATGCTAATCACAACATCGCCTTCTCCTTGGCGTGGTTGTCGCAAGAACAAGAGGTGAAACTCAAGTCGTAAAGCCCCCCTAGTGACATTGTACGACAAGGGATTGCTGGGATCCTCTGTAATGGTGATGACTTGGGTGCAAGTAGGCTGAAGCTGGGCTGCCGCTCGCGTGGTGGTGGCGCCTGGTCGGATCTGAGCTGCGGCCTCGATATGCTTCTCGATGATGATTCTTGTGTCGCGCTCGCGCTGGAACTTGACCAGAAGAACAATCTTGACCTGGTGATCTGAGGCCGCAAACCACCATCTCATCTTCTTTCTTAATCCTGGCAGCGTTTGCGAATACCCTGCTTCGATCGCCAAGGTTGGCCAAGCATTACCACGGCGTTCTGGTTTTGGACCTCCTGATGAGTCGCCTTCTCCACCATCACCACCAGAGTCGTTCTGTGGTGCTCGAAGCGTTGGGCTGCCCATTGGCCGCCAAGCGTTGAATAACCCCATTCGAGAAATCACATCACCAATCGCATACAAAAGTGGCTGATGAAGGCATTCGTGCAGTGGAGTTGTGATAGTCATGATGAGGGTCTCAGAAGAAGCATCAAAGTGATGGAACCGGGGGCTGCTTCGTTCTCCTCTCGCCTCATCGATCGCAGCAAACTGCTGGGCCGATACACCTAAAACAAGATTAGCAAAAGAATAAAGGGTATATATCTAACTTACCATGAACCTGGAGCATATCTCCAGCAGTGCGATGGATCTCCTCAAAGAGCTTCTCAATAGTCGTGAACTCAATGGCTCGTGGTGCCTCGCCTAGCAATATAGCAGCCATAATAAAGTTAGTAAGAAATGATAGCTAGGTAGAAGGCTGATGAAGTTATGGTGGGAGAGGAAGAAGAAAAGTGGTTATGGGAGAAAGTTGTTAGTGAGAAATGATAGCTAGGTGGAAGGTTGACGAAGTTATGGTGGGAGAGGAAGAAGGAAAGTGGTTGTGGGAGAAAGTTGTGGTAGCGCAAAGTCTTTTCCCTTACTTACGCGAGATTCCCTACCAGTCTGGGGTGAGACTGAACCGGGTAAGGAGTAAGCACAACAACCGTATTGTGGTGTAATCGCGTAGTAATGGTGATAGACAGAGATGGGAAGAAGGTTGGGTTTCATTGAGAAGATACAGATTATGCCGATCTCTTTATACTTATTCTATAAGTGCCGCCTATTCCACTATTCACTGACCTGTTTGGTGTTTTGCGATCACTGTCGGTTATCCTGCGGCTTGTTTAGCTGCCTGTTCAATCACACATATGATTTCCTAGAAATCCACTTGTTCGATCGCATATATTAGTTGTCCTGCGGCTTGTTCAGCTACCTGTAGTCGCACATATGATTTTCTAGCAATCCGCTTGTTCGATCGCGTATATTAGTTATCCTGCAGCTTCTTATTTTGACAAGTGAGCTGGGGCGCCTGCGACATCCGCACCCGGTGGAGGAGCTGCGGCAGTGGAGGCCAGATGTTACTTGTCGGGGATGCGGCTAAAGGCCCTGGGTCATGCAAGTGTTTTAATCAGGCACCCATATCCTATTTCAAGACCCTCAATACATGCTGCGGGGAAACCTTCTCCGGTGAACTCGCCAGGCTGCCGCTTGAGCCGACTGGGTCCACCCCGAATGGAATCACCGGCACGGGGGTAAGTGGGGCCGTTATCAAAGCGCTTACGGCACGGAGCCTACACACCAAGAGGCGACAAGGAGAGAGATGGCTCACAGTGAGTGTGGTTGCATTCGTTTCTGAATTTAGAAACTCAGTAAACTTGCCTGCGCAATGGAAATGACCTTGCTCTGTTGCATGGTTAAAAGAGGCAACTCATCGCCCTCCAAGGACCGAGATCACTTTGCCTACCCACGCAGAAGGGGATACCTCCCAGCCCGAGCACAGAACTTCCGAGTTTCCTCATATAGACGACATTCTTGATTAGCCGGTAGCAAATATGCAATGCCATGTTGATTTTATTTCGCGAGCTCGAGTAGAATGTTCTGCGGTATAGGGTGGGCGGGAGGTCCTCTGGCGCACGGGCCACTCACAGAGTCAACTACGTGAGTGGCCCGTGCGTCAGAGGACCTCCCATGCAACATCGGGAGATAATCTAGTGGACTAGCTAGCCATTAACCACTTCGAGGTACAACATCACCTTATTCTCATCCAAGCTGTCCCAGTCAACTTCGTGTCTGTCCCAACCAAACCGCACGCTCCGTGATCCTTCCACGGCTTGTTGGAAAGCCACACCCGCTTTGAATAGAGCCTTCGAGATGTCATGGTCAAGCAAGGAATCGAGACTGCTCAACTCATCTTCACCAAGGTCGAGACACCGCGTCGGACTGATATTGAAGGGATCCGTGTAGTGATTGGCAAAGGGTAAGATGCCTTCATTGCGACCGCATATCGCCATCCACGCCCTGCCTCTTTTGTAATGGTAGTCGTAATTCGGCCGAGTCCAACCTGTTCGTTCGAGGACTTTGTCGATGAAGAGGGAGTCGGTTCGCATCTGGCCTTGCCGATGGGCTTCCACCTCCTTGACGAGGCCGAATTGGCTTTGGCGTAAAAGGCACTTGCTGAGAGTATCCATAGAAGCACATTTGTCTACAAGCAAGGCTCGATGCTGGATGCGAGAGATGGGATCCTCCCCGGGCAAGGGCGTGTGCTCGAATAGACGACCCCTTCCATTCCAAGACTGGACCATCGAGTGAAATTGCTGGATGGCGAGCCGGCTTGATATGGCACAGGCAAGTCTGAAGACGCGCTCGGTGGGTAGTTGATCGGCGTGGAGCGTGGGAACTTTGTAGAGCAGGTTCTCGGCTCCGAACTTATCCGCAAGCCCCTGCAAGCTTTCAAGCGTTACTCGAGGCGTGTCCGGCACCACAGACTCCCCGTCGTTGTCTTGTCGCCTATGTACCCGCTTGCTCCGGCGAGGCACTGCGTCGGCCAGAACCCTTTTCCTGCTGGGGGACTTTTTCTGCTTCTTACCCCCTTTTGACGCCAATGCTGATGACCCCAGTTGCGTGGGAGCATCAATGCGCGTGGCGCCGTGTATGGCATAGACGGGAGCCATATCGTCCTCGTCACAGTACACCACCTTCCGGAATTGCATCTCTTCTCCAGGCGGTTAAAGTTCACCGACCGAGCTGCGCAGGACCCGTAATTCACAATCTGGTGTTGCTGTCCTGGCAGGGTCACAACGGCTTTCCCAGGTTTGGAGACCACAACCCGGAAGTCAATGCCCGCTCTCTCGAGCGTCGCGGGGGCAATCAGCAAGCATTGATGACTGAGCCCCTGAGAGCATTCGGTGCAGTTCCATGTTGTCTGAGCCCAGTTACGGAACTTGGAAATGTGGTGCTCCTTGACGATGATCCACAGCTTGTAACCGTAATAAACCTCGTTATACGAGCACAAGCCATGATGACTTCCGTCAGCTTCATCTTCCCAGGTCATGTCTTCTTGATGAAACCGGTTTGCAGAACCGCCGAGGCCAACGTGGTGATATTCAGAATGCAGGTCTTTGAGGTTTGGATCCCCGAGGATGGCAGGTCCTGGGTTGAGAGCCTCGTTGAGGGGGGTGTTTTTTAGGTGCCCGATGACGTATGAAATGGGGTGGTCCGGCGGGTTATCAACAAACCTATTGAGGATCTCCTTGGCTTCCTCAACAGTCGGCTCTTGGACTGGCCCGGGACAGAACTCTGACCAGTCGAATCCGTCCTTCTTTTTCGAGACTGAGACGTTTGCGTACCCTTCGCCTTTGCGGCCAGCCTGGAACCGAACGCCCATGTGTTGGCAGTGCGTATAGTCGACATCAAGCCCCTCTCGGATCCGAGCAAGGTCGATACCAGGCAGAGGAACCGAGACTTGATTGGCGAAGTCGGATTGAGACATGAATTTACCAAGCACTTGCACGAGACCTTCCCCCATGTCGGCTTCTGACAAAGTGAACTTGACCGGCCAGTCTGGCACTGAGGTGTCTGGCGATGTGAGGTGTGTATCTGGGGTGGTGGCGCGGGATGTGTCCTCGGTCGTGTCGCTGCCTCGAGGTGTTGTGCCGTGAGATTTGTCTTGCTCATTGAGATGCGCGTCACCATCTTGTCTCGGCGGGTTCGGCGTGGTCGGGGTGCCATTCCTTCTGTTGTGTGCTTCGATGTCGTCTGCTTGAGACTGAATCCTCTCTATCCAGTCCTCAACCATGCCAAGGCGAGTAGTGATCTGCTTCGCCCATGCCGGCGGTCCATCTTGCTGAACGGCATGTCGAGTGGTAGACCGCTTTGACTGTCTCTGGGGTGTTGTTGGCTCGGATGGCAAGTATGCCCTGATGTCCAGAAGGAGCAGCTTTACGTTGTTCAACTCTTTGAGAAGCGAACGAATATCCCCCCCATGGGGAGATGCAAGCTCGGACATGATTTTAGAAAGTGCGCGAAGTAGCTTGTGGAAAACAATGAGCGAACGAGGCGGTTGCTTGCTCAAGTACTCTGAACCTCCGGGGCTTATCCGAGCACATGCATGCGACCGTAGAATGCATCGGCAGGCCCCCACTCTGGCTCTTGGATGAGATGGGCGACGAGCAAGTGTCTTCATTAGATGGTTCCCCTTAGTCCTAGTTCGAGGAGCGACTTGCTGATCTGTGCGGCTCACACGACGACAACCACCAGCAGGATCCCCGGAGGAGGACCAGGGACCCTGGCGTTGCATGGAAAGTGTTCATCCCGCCCGAGTGTTCTGGTATTTGCGACGAAACATGTACTTACCTGGTGTCTTCTTTGTCCCTTGGCCGACAAGCCCCGTCAAAATAGGCAGAAGTGGATAATGAAGAAGACCAGCCTCAAATATGGAACCATCGCAAGCCACCCTATTAGAGTGAGAGGGTTTGCCCGATTGAGAAGATCAGCACAAGGTCTAAACGTTAGCGTGGCAAGGGGGCAATTGTTTAGCACAGAACTAACATCACGGCACCCCACAAACAGAGCAGTGGGCCCCTGACTGAGCTCACATTTGAACCCCCGGAGGAGTAGAGGAGGTGTAAAATGTACACCGAAGCCGGGCACCAAAGTCAGCTTGATTGTCCGGCTTTTTGGTGTTCAGCCCCCGGAGCGAAAAAGCCCCAGACCCGTCGGCAAGGCCCACGGATTCCCAGGCGCCACGCTACGTAGGCTTCTTTCTATTCGTACTTCTCCACGCAATAGCACTCAAGAGTGAAGCGTCATCACCGCCCAGTTTCAATTTACCGACCAGTCGACATGGACGGGCATCGCAAGCCTCGGTTCCTCGTCATCGGCGCCGGCCGGCGTGGAACCGCCTACGCGTCTGCCGTGCGACGAGAGGGATTGCCAGCCACCATTGCTGCGGTTGCAGAGCCGATCCGGTCGACACGGATTTCGTTTGGCAAGAAATATGTTTGGGAGGGGGATGGGGCACCACGGGAAGACCAGGCTTTCGAGTCGTGGCAGCATTTCCTCGACTACGAGAGGAACCGACGGGACGCCGAAGCTGCCGGTGAGAAGGTCCATGCTGGGATTGACGGCATCATTGTCTGCACCCAGGACCACACGCACAAGGAGATTCTGCAAGCGCTCGGACCGTTGAAACTGCACGTCCTATGCGAGAAGCCGATTGCAACATCTCTCCAGGACTGTCAGGACATATACGTCAGCCTCGGCGGAGCAAACAGTCCAGAAAGGATCCTCTCAACCGGCCATGTCCTGCGATACAGCCCTCACAACATGCTTTTGAGGAGGCTTCTGTTGGAGGACAGGGCCATCGGGGAGGTCATATCGGTCGAGCATACAGAGCCGGTTGGTTGGTTCCATTTCTCACACTCTTATGTGCGAGGCAACTGGCGAAAGGAGTCCGTTGCGGCGCCATCACTTCTTTGCAAGTCTTGCCATGACATCGACTTCATATTATGGGACACGGGGAAGAGAGAGATACATACGGCCTGTCCACGACAGTGACGTCTTCTGCCTTACGCAGGCCGAGAATGAGTCCGCTCTGAACCAGTTCCTTCTTGCGGATTTCGCCCAAGCCGTCGGCGTCGCCTGCCAGGATTAATCCAGGTCGCCTTTGTAGAGTAAAAGGCGTGACATGGGGCAATTGATTTACTACGCACCACTGCTGAGACACAATATCTTGACAGAATTCCCCGTCTCGGGTCGCGTAAGCGCGAGCAGGGTGGGCGCAAAGAACATGGCCTCATCGTCCGGATGCGCAGTCAGGAGGCAAATGCGCTTGTTGCGCAGGCTGGGGAATCGCATCACGACCGAGGACACCATGTACGAACGAGAGGAAGAAGGCGGCAAGCGTACATGTTGCTGCTGTTCAAATGCCGGCGCGTGCAATGCTTGGGAACCGGATTTTCGGGGATTCCAGACAAAGGTGGGTTGTGTAACTACCTTTAACCTTGGCTGCGCATGGCGTGACGTGCAACCTGGTCCCATCGCAGGTACAATGAACTTCCCTATATTGACGACCAGCCCGCGCTCCAATACAAAGGACATGTCAAGGCCCTGCTCGACATGATTGACCGCTGCTCTATGGGCCAGTACTTCGGCGTCCACTCTGCCCATCGCCATGGCAAGATCCCCCGCGGCACAGTTCGCCTTGAGAGAGACTCCGGCATTGAGGAGGCCACTGCGATCGAGAACGTCGGCCTCGGCAACACGCCGCGTTGGTTGCCTTCGAGGCTTGCTGAGGGTCCTTCGCCTACTGCTGGAATAGATATTACTCCCCAATTCCTCGGCGACATTGCCGGCCGGCTGGAAGTGATTCCTTCGAATTTGCAGGTGTAGCTGTACGGGTGATCGTTCCCAGCTCTGCCGTACCCACGGCGTGTCCATCCTGGGCAATCCTAGTTAATGCACCGGAAACCCATGTACGGCAGCGCCAGTTAGGATCGTTCGACATGGCCTCGCATACCAGGAACTTCTGGCTGCATTTTAGAAATCTCCCCCTGAAGATTGCCAGTCGATAATGCCAACAACCCGCGTCCCACGAAGCAAAATATTGCAAGGGTTTAAATCACCATGTGTTCGAAGACCCCTAACGGTAGGGTCAGATTGTGTACGCATGCGATCGGAACAGACTGCTACCGAGCAGTTCCTGAATCGGAAACTCTTGATGCAGAGTCGGTGCTCGCTCGTTTACGTCACAAACTGTCTGGTTCCAGCACCCAGTTGAAAAAAAGTAGCCTGCCTTATGCCGCTTCTTCTCATCTTCATCAAAGGCGCCATCAAAATGCCCTAGCGAAAACCTCCCCGCGTTGATTTCGAAGAGCAAGCCAAGTACCGCTGGCCTTTTGGGGAATTGATAGCCTCAAAGAGGAAGACCTCTTCGGAGACCTCCATGAGCGCTTCAACACCGCGCCCATGTTCATCCAGGATCCAGACGCCTTCCACCATGACGTCGACGAGATTGCGCGCCAGTCTCTCGACAACTAACGCGTCGGATCCAGGACAGGCCGAGTTGCCCTTATCATTACCGCATGCCAACCAAGAGTGTACCCCTTCGACAACGCTCGATGCCGACTCGTCGAAGCCGTCACTGGACCTCCGCGGAGGGGGCCGAGGCCCAGAAAACGACGGAGGAAACACCCAGCAGACTCTGATGGCGATGACTCGCTACCAGACAAGCGTCTACGTGCCGAACCCCCCGAGGCGCCAGAACAGAGGGAGGCGGATCTGCTCAGGGCTGCCGAAGAGGCGAACGGAGATTACGACCATGCATCCTCTCCCCAACTTGATGCTGTTAGCCCAGAGAAGTCTGCCGGTCAAAAGACGAGTACACTGCCAACGGGCGATCATCGGGCGCACAGCTCGGCTATTGCGAACCCGAATTCGACGAAAGGACACACCACTAGCAGACGCTCCAGGCATCCTCGATTGCGCTCTAGGCCGGGATAGGGAGAGGAAATAGGCGAAAGCCTGATTCGACTCAGCCAACAATGGAGAATTGCATACAAGAGCGAGGCGTGGGGCAGAACAAGAACAACCTGGCAGGGCTGCATCCTCATCCTGCACCGTGGCTTGCCAGACGTTGATCGGCACCTCGCCAAAGCACGATGGCTTCCAACCGCGACACCCACTCTCCCTTCTCTCTCCCCCTCTCCCCCTCTCCCTTGGTGGAAATTGCTGCGCTGAATGCCGCGCCGGCGGGGAATGCGCCTCCACCCAGAAGCCGTCCAAGTGCGCCCACGGCTCCAGGTGCTGCGACAACTGGCAGCACTGCACCGGGGTGAGCAGCACCGGCTACTGCGCCGCCGGGAACCCGTCCGAGTCCATCTCCGTGGTGCTCGAGCCCGGCTCCGAGGACGATAGCCTGTCCAACGGAGCTAAGCGGGCATCGGCATGGTGCGCACCAGCATCATCGTCGGCAGCTTGACCTGGCTGTGCGCCGCCAGCGCCAGCGCACCCTCCCTCTACCCCTCTTTCTCTCTCCAACTTCACTCCCGTTCAAGCAATGGACTGCCCCGACGATGGACGGCCACCAAGCGTTTCTCGACAGATTGGATCACCTGATGGACATCATCGACGCTGGGCCAATTCGACGCGGGCGACGGTTAACAAACGACTGCGCAATGAGGTGTTCAATGTTGGAATGATGCCTTTCTCAAGGAACCATCGAGATTCCACGGCCGACGTTGCAGCGCCTGCTCCGATCCACCAACTCAGACCCTAGTTTGCTGCTGAGTGGGCGGGACTCAACATTCGGCCATGTCGAAGAGGTAACGAATGGTCATACAAAGAAGCCCATTCATCCCTACTCCCATAGCAATCTTAGACCGGACCTAGACTGTATACGTTAGATCAGTCGACCAGCAACTAGGCACCACCAACGCTCAACTGGTTACTATCAATGCGTGGCACTTGGATGACTTAGGGTTGGCAAAGTCACGTGGTCTTCGTTGCACCGCAGGTATGACTTGCCCACAAAACCGCCGGCTTCGATATTCCTTTGCCCTCACCGCGCCTCCCGCAGTAAAGGCGACGCAAATCGGGTTCTACAGTTCTACACCTGACCTTGGTTGCGAGTCCCCCCTCCTGCGATGGCATGCCAGGATGCCGTCGCTGGCGCTTCGAGGACCTCATTTCCGAGCTCCAGGGATCGGTATATCGCAATGTTGCGGGCTACGATGCAAAATATTTCCCCCATTCCTTCCCACCGGGAACGATCCAGGGAGCCTCAAGTTCAAGTTCGTCCATTCCTCTCCAGTCTCCGCTGGACCTGTTAAAGTGGTTGGACGACTTCCAATATCAACAACTCAGCACCGCGCAGAATAAGTTCGTTCTTCGTAGCATCAGAGACAACCACACAAGCATTTCGGATTCGACTCTGTGTCTCGTCAGAAATTCTGCCTCCAAGCTCGATGGGCCTTGTCCCGATACAGCTGTTCTCGTGCTGGGTCTGTTCCAGGCGGAAATAGCCTCTTCGCAGGTAGATGAAGCCGTCTTGAGCTTATGCGATGCCGCCATGCGTATCTTTGCAGCTCGCCCCGATCGTCAATTCCTGCATGCGTTCCGTCTCTATAACTCTACTATGGAGACGTGGACGTTTGATCGAGCTGGAGCATACAGCGGCAAGGCATTCAACATTGTGCAAGAACCCCATCGTTTCAGGAATATGGTTGCTACGTACATGCTCATGGACGACAACAGGCTGGGTCTGAACCCGGTTTTACGACAAGAGGACCAAGGAGTGTTCTTAGAGCTCGAGGAACCAAATCAGCCTTGGAGCACAAGACTATCTGTCGACGAGGACGCATTCGTGAAGCAGGACTATCTAGTGGGACCCGGAACAACTTGCTTCAAGGCCCGCATTCCGGGCTTGTCAGATCATGGGCTGGTGGTCAAGTTTGCCTGGGAGCAGAGCGAAGTCTCGGCCGAGCCAAGGTTCCTAAGATTCGCCAACGAAAGGCATGTCTGGGGCCTGCCCAAGCTCGAAGGCCATCAGAACTTGGGCGACATTGCGCGTCTTCGACGGGGCTTGCAGTTTGACCAGCCATACGGGTTTTCACTTCCTCGTCTGGACGCCGAAGACACGGATGTCCCGGCGAAGCAAGCCTCCAGCGGCCTCGCCGAGCACGACAAAGGAGCCAAATTCGACAACCTCAGGTTCGAGTGTGTCGTCACATCCCCGCTCGGGCGACCACTCGATACTTTCTCCTCGCCAGCAGAGCTCATGGTGGTCCTGCACGACATTGTCAGGGCACTTCGGTCTCTCCACCTTCAGGCCAATATTCTTCATCGCGACGTCAGCCCGCAAAACATCATCATTGCTACCCGTAACCGACAAGATCCCGATGCTCCAGCAGGAATGCTCATTGATCTAGATCTCGCACTCGATCTTGCAAATCCACCCAGTGAGCGACGGTTGGTAGGGTCGAGAGGGTTCATGGCTATTGGCATACTTGGTGGTGACCATCGCACCTACCGTCACGACCTTGAGTCTCTATTCTACGTCTTCTTGTGGATGGCCATCTGCCACGATGGAGCCACCTCGCATCACGTCCCGGACAAGAGTCGCCTTCACGCGTGGCGCGGCACCGACTTTCTGGCCGTCTTTCACAAAAAGAAGGAGGACATGCAACCGACCGAGTTTTCGAAATGGGCAGAGGACGAGTTCACACCACCCTTTAGACCATACCTGCCCTTGGCAGCAACCGTTCATCAGTTATTGTTTCCTATCAGGAACGGCAAAATCTTTATTGGTACGGATCCCGAACCGGATGCTAGAGAGCGATTATATGCGGGAATGATGACTGCATTCGAACGCAATGTCAGCTGATAGCTAGAACCGAATTTTGCCCGCTGTCTTTTGGTGCGAGTACGAGGTGAACTGGTCAGCCAGAGGGGAGCCGGCCTTGGCCCTGATACGCAGGGCCCGATGGAAGCTCGAAGATGAAGTTGACAATGGCGGTCGTCAGTCGAGGGCGGCTTCGGTCGGTGGATTCACGCTTGCGTCGATAACGAAGTGGTTCTGTCCGATCAGCGCGGCGCAGCTCCACATGCCGCCACACATAACGACTGTGTTTGTGATAAACATAACAGGTGCGTGGTCTCTAGAAGCCGGCGATCCGGCGTCATTGAGATTCCAGCGAAGAATCCAAACGCCAACACCGGCCAGAGCGAGGATGCCGGCTTGAGGGACGAATCCCACGCTGGACGGGACGGGGCGTGTTTCCGTCGGGTCCAAGCCTGACCCTGTCTGCTAGCAAGTCTTGGCACGGCGAGTCCTTGGAACCCGTCCCGGCACTTTGGCTCATGGACCACTATTTCCTGTCAGCGCGCTCGCACGACCCCTGTTGACAGTCCACTCTTCCCGACAGACGGGGGGTGGAAGCCCCACCCGAAGATCCCCTGGACGAAGAGCTTTCACGTGCCAGAGGCAACAACAGCCTATCACACGATATGGATAACCTCATGGCTGCCACCTTCGTCGGGAAGACTCGGTTGTTCTACATAGTAAGGCGACGCCGCGTACGAGACCCGAGCTCTTGAGACCTTGAGACGGCTAAAGGTATAAAAACACCACTGCCCACCCTTGCCATGAAGGATTGCTAATCTGTGCCTTATCATTCATACTAGTCCTCGCGGCCGCGTCAGGAGTGACAGCACAACGCCAAGTAGAATATTATTCAAAACATCCTTGCCACAGAAGAGGCAGCCTTGCTGCTTCCCGCCTCGCTCCTCAGGGTTTCGGACGGAACCGTGTTTTAACACAGGCCAAGAGGCCAGGCCAATGGATTCGTCATGGTTTTGACTGGCATAGCGTCTGGAATGCTCCCGCGGTGTCAGCATGTTAGTCAGTGTCTCTGAAATGATTTCCACCTACCTCAACTGCCCACGTGCTCGTTCACATGACAGAGGTTTCAGGAATATTCGATTTTTCCTTTGCCTTTGCAATCGGTGCAAATACCACCATTCTTCACGCCCTCGCCATTGCAAGCTTCACATTTCATCGTGCTCCAGTGTGAATAAATGCCTCAAAGATGGTTGCGTGGCTGGGTCCTTGCTGGGTTTAAATGCGAGCCGTCGCCGTGTGTCGGGCAGCAAGTTTCGGCCCGAGCCACTCCGCGCCATTTCTGCTATTGGTAGACCCGTTGAACCCACTCCGACCGATACGCCATCCCGAAGACGCCGTTGGCACGCCCTCCAGAGCTCATCGGGGAGAAGAACCGTACATGAACACGCGATTCACCGTTGTCAACGACACCAGCAGAGCCGATAGAGATAGACCGCCGGCAGCGCGGACCGATATCTTATCCGATCCTACAGGCCGAACATCTATCGAGTTTCACCCTCTAGCTCCAAAAACCTCCTCGAAAGAGGTTGTTGAGTGCCCAAAGTTCATTCAATAACGCTTCACAGTGAGGCGCAGCTAGGAAAAGACGAAGGAGGTGAAGGAGGAGGGTAAAGAAAACATGAGGAAGTCCGGAAATATTGGAAGATTCGGCTGGTGACGGTTGAGGCAAGATTTATGCAGGATGGTTCGTTGAGATATTTCTTCTCCTAAGGTTAAGGAAAAGTTAGACTGGACGGAAAATTCAGATAGGTTCGGGTCAGATGCAAAGGTTAAAAGATGAGCTTCAAAACCAACGAGGCCCAAGACAAAGAAATCGACGCGTGACACAGTAATTATTACACATTATGTTCCCTCACAAAGGGCTCAGCTTCCCTATACCGTCAATATTTCCTCCCGGTCACGTAAATCCTGAATTGCAGATCCCATGCATACTAACATGACTAATTCTCTAGGTGTCAATAAACTTATTATTATTAAGAATCTTGTACTAGATTTAAGCTTTGAGTTAAAGCGGGCAGAGGACTTAGATAAGACGATTCTACTTTTTATGACATGTAGACACAATTAACAGGATCCAGAACCAAATATTAGACACAACAATTTTCCGCATCACAATGTTCGACTAAAGTCCCCCATGTGCTTCATGGCAGAACGATGCATTAGACTCGCACAGTAGGACCCAACGGATACCGCAAGCTCCTCTAGGATATCTAAGTTTCATCAGACATGAGCTGACTATAGAGTTTCACACGGGACTTATATATGTATGATACATGTCGTGTATCCTTTCCATCATGCGTAAAACCAAACCTTACAATCAACTCAAATCAGCTCACGTCCACTTTTACTTTAGCCTTCATGTATAAATTCTGGCCTCCTCCTCAAAGTCCTCCCATCACTCCATCCATCTTTTAGCCATGTCGCAAACCAACGTTGACATGACCACAATGGCACCGGTGTACAGGCTTCCAACTGAACTCGTGCTCCGAATCATGAGATCACTACTGTCGCCGGTCGATCTTCGATCACTCATTTCAGCATCCGGTGTCTTCTTCCGGTATTTCCTTTCCCAACGTCGTTACATTCTCCAACCTTTCTTATCTCAACTCAAGACGGAAACCTTGGAGAACCATGACCTCCTTTCACAGGCTTTGCTTGCTTGCCGTCTTCGTCTACTGCCACAAAACCACCCGTTCCCAGATCCTCTGCTAAGATTCAAGGTTGAATCAATTCTACAATCTCAGCCTCCATCTTCCGATACCTGGGAGGATAATCTGCCCATCCTTTGCGAGCTCTATCATCACAGACAAGAGGCCAACCGGTTGATCATAGAGTATACGACCGAAGCATGGGACAAGCTATCACATGAGGGCAAGAGGGAGGCCAGATCCAGGTTCAAACTCACCGAGGGGTATTTCGATAAGCCTCTAAATCTCTCCCCTTCAGAGATGTGTCGGCTCGAAAAAAGGCTTTCTGCAGTTTGAGATCAACCGGCACTCTCTACATTATAGTCACGCTAGACTCCTGCAGACCATGTCAAGTCCCTATATGATGAGACCTATATGGGACTATAGGAGAATCCCAAAACCATACATACCAAGAGACTGGGATTTGAGAGCTTTCCAGTCAATATTTCGCTTCGTCTTTGATGGGTATCGCCGGCTTATCCATCAGGTCGAAGACCAGCTCTGCCACGGAACCCAAGAATTCACTCAGCCAGAGTCAAACTACGTGCGGCGGTTCCGTCAAAGAACAGTCCACGAAGAGCTGCACTATGCTGCACATCTCTCTTCGCGTGGTTATGGTCTGTTAAAGAATCTTCAGGAGATCCCTAAGACCCACGTTCAAGACTTTATACTCACGAGTTTCTCTTGTCTGTGATTGCAAGCGGTAAGTGCAGCTTTGGATACCTCAACACTTGAGGAAAAAGACAGACTATGTCTGTACCTTGAGCGGCTTAGTGGAGAATCTGGTCCTGCTGAAGAGCCTTGGACGAGAGCCAGATATTTCTGGGACAAGAAGCGAGTTATTACGCTCAAGAGACTACTTGAATGAATGACTGCTCGATGACACTCGCGGGTTTGGTTGCAAGGTGCAAAAAGCATGAGCTTTGGGTTGGGATTCGTACTTGTCATTCTTGCCCTGTGAGTTAACTACTACGCGACTTGAGGAATGGGGCTGGGGAGTCTTTAAATGCATTGTTTTACCGTCTGCGTCTTGATGCCAGGTGGCCAATTGAAAGGTAAGACATGATGATATTGCATTCTTGAATATGTACTCTCACATCCGCGACAGGTAAGCCATGCAAACCACTTGAATATTGATCAAGTGGTAAGATACATGAGATAAATCTACTGTTTGCTTAATCCCATACCAGCCTCATGCCAGCCTCATGCCAGCCTCAAGCCAGTCTCACAAACACATAGACGTCTACGGCGTACAGTGGGATGCCATGCAAGAAGATTTCCAATTCAACCGTGAGAACAACTAAACGCCTGCCCGACTCTATGCCTCCGATAGCACCTCCACCCAGAACTCGCAACACACCACAAAATAATCCTATGGTTCTCATCAATGTCAAACCTTGAGCCTGTCTTTGCAACCCGTCTGGGTCTTAGCACAGAAACGAAAGCACCACTGCTAACATTGATGGGTACCAAATTTCTCCCCATCGACTAACTCCACCCAAGCAGGGATCATCTACATCACACCCCACGATCAACAAGACGCTAACCAGCTCCCCAGTCCCATCAGGGCGTCGATGGTGGAGGTTAGCTTCGCCGAAATCGTGCCCAGCCTCGTCGACCGGTGAGCAGATCCTCACCACGCCACGAGATGCCAAAGCCATGATTTGGATAGCTGACTGT
Source organism: Neonectria punicea (assembly GCA_037954315.1). Taxonomy (NCBI): domain Eukaryota; kingdom Fungi; phylum Ascomycota; class Sordariomycetes; order Hypocreales; family Nectriaceae; genus Neonectria; species Neonectria punicea. The sequence goes on along the minus strand of JAZAVJ010000182.1, from coordinate 30,623 downwards.
CGCCATGTCCGCCGTACTGCTTGCTTGGCAGCTCCGAATATCCGTTCCGGCTCAGCGCCGCGCCCATTCCGAGGACAAGTCCGCTCGAGCCTTCATTTTGCCAGGTCTGGAAGGCTTGTTGCTGCTAGTAGCCCTCACGGAAACTTCGGACCATTCTCGGGTCAGCACTGCCTTCTTGTCGTACCTCGCCGCGTTGTTCCTGTTTCGCCAGATGCCGCCTCCCGGCCGCGAACATGCTCGACATGCAGCCTCGCAGCACTCGTTGTTCTTGTATGCCATGTTCTGGATTACCAAGATGGCAACCCTGGATGGTGGTGTGAAGGTCACGGTGTTGGCGTCGTGCTTGCTCGTCACAGCCTTGGTATCGCCTCGTATACTTCCACAGGGCTACGATGCTTCGCTGGACCCGACTGGGGAGTCTCGTTCCAGTATCCTTGGCATTGTGAGCTCAGCTTGGTTGGACACAATGCTTTTGAAGGCTTGGATCACTGGCGCACTGAAGCCCCAGGACGTTCCCGCCCTAAGCTCGGCCGATGCCGCTGTCCTAAACGCTACTCGCTATAAGCGAGCCAGGTGAGTTTGATGCCCATTCATCTATCATTCAGTACATGGGGCAAAGTCGCTAACAGTGCTCTGCCGTCAAGTCCCTCTCTCCTGATCAATCTTCTACGCCGTTTTGGACTCGATTTGTCGTTCCAGGCCCTCCTGGCGTCTCTCTCTGGAGTCTTCACCTTCGTTCCGACCCTGCTTCTCGGATCAATACCTCAGTACGTCGAGGGCACGAAACCAGCCTCTGTCAGACAGGCTCAACTTTATGTGGTGCTACTCTTTCTCACCAGCATCGTGGCATCCGCTGCCGAGAACCAGGCCTTGTGGATTGGCCAGAAAACTGGGCTTCGGTTAACAACAATTCTGATCAACGAGGTCTACGAAAAAGCATTAAGACGCCCGATCGCTCCCAGATCCTCGGAGGGCCACCCTGCCGGCCAAGGGCAAAGTCAGCGGGGCTCGAACGCTGACACCGGAACCATCATGAATATTTTCATGGCGAACATAACCATAATCGTTGATTTGGGGTCCAATACACACCAGATCTGGGCATCAGTCCCCGTGCAAATTGTCATGGCTATTGGCTTGCTTTTCTTGACTCTTGGATACAGCGGGTTTGCGGGTGTCGCCTTGATGGCAGCAATGGTGCCTTTGAACTCGCGCATTTCTCGGCGTTTCGGTGCCATCCAGATGCAAGTCATGGCTGCATCAGATGCCAGGATCCAAAGCACCACGGAGCTGATCCACAACATCCCAGTCATTAAGCTACTTGCCTGGGGGGTCGCTGTTCCGGCGCCAGATTGACGACAAACGGGCCACCGAACTCCGGGTTCTTCGTTCCCGATACCTCCTCTGGTCAACTGCTGCGACAATCTGGTACGGCATGCCCCTGCTGATTACTTTCTCGTCATTCTTCGTCTACGCAGTTGTCGAAGGAAAGCCTCTCACGCCTTCACTTGCATTTACATCCTTGTCGCTTTTCAGCCTGCTCAAGACACCGCTAGACGACTTTGTTGGCATACTTTCTCGTGTCCAATCCTGCCTTGTGTCGCTCAGGCGGGTGGAAGACTTTCTCGCCGAAGAAGAGACGGGAAAACACCTGGTTTTGCAGAACGCCACCGCATCTGACGGTATCGACTTTGAGGATGCGACCTTTGCGTGGCCTGGCAAACAGGGGCCAGCAGCTGGCTCTGATGGCTTCACTCTCAAGGATCTCAACCTGAACTTCAAGGTTGGGGAGCCCAATGTTGTTCTCGGACGGACTGGCTGCGGCAAGACCTCGATGCTGTTGGCACTGTTGGAGGAGTTGCCGCTTGTCAATGGAACCGTAAGGATGCCGCCCGCCATCGGCCGGGGAACTTTATCGGCGGATGCAAGTACTGGACTGGTCAACGGCGTGGCTTTCTGCGCCCAAGAAGCTTGGTTAATCGATGACACGGTACGGAACAATATCCTGTTTGGCCGAGCTTTCGACCAAGGGCGCTACCAGGCTGTTCTTGATGCCTGTGCACTTCGCGGGGGCGCTTGCGGGGATCACGATCCTCATTGTCAGCATCACTCCAGCTTTCCTGTTTCCAGGTGCCCTCATCAGCGCCGCTTACTACCTCATTGCTGTGGTCTACATGACAGCGTCCCGCGACCTCAAGGATATGGAGTCGAACCGCCGCACCCCCCTTGTCCAGCACCTCGGCGAGACCCTGTCCGGCATCGTCACCATACGTGCTTACGGCGCTGAGGGAGAATATTCGGCCATGGGCTTGTCTCTACTGGACAAATCCAGTCAGCCGTCGTTCTTCCTAGCATCAACTGAGAGGTGGCTGGCGTTCCGGCTCAGCCTCACCGGGGCCTTTGTTTCTCTGTTCGCCGGTATCTTTGCCATCACCAGCGCCGGAAAGCTTAGTGCTGGTGCAATTGGCTTGAGCATGTCGTATGCCATTTCTTTTTCGGAGCACGTACTGTGGCTAATCCGATACTACATGTCAAACTCCCAGAACATGACTGCGTAAGTCTTCTCACACTAGGGGTGGTAGAACAGAGCAACTGATAATTCTATGACAGACTGAAGCGTATTCAAGATTACATGGATCTAACGCAAGAGGAACAAGAGGCAACAGACGGAACAATACCATCCGAAGACTGGCCCGCCTCCGGTGTGGTGCAGTACGACGGCGTCTCGGCGCGATATGCACAACACTTGGAATACGTCCTTCGAGACGTCTCGTTCACCATCAAACCTCGAGAAAAGATCGGCATCGTTGGCCGCACTGGGGCCGGCAAATCCAGCCTGGCATTGACCCTTCTGCGTAGCCTCGAAATTGAGGCTGGGCGAATTGTGTTCGATGGGGTCAACACAAGAGATGTCGACCTACCCGAACTGCGCCGCCGACTGGCCTACGTTCCCCAGGATTCGACGCTCTTTGCGGGAACTCTACGATTCAATCTTGACCCGTTAGAAGAGCATATCGATGAGGAAGTTCTCAACGCCGTCAGCCGTGTTGGCCTTGTCGGGTCCCGGAGCGAGGATGAGAACACCACCTCGGGCGTCCACTCTGGCAAGTTTGGAGACCTTTGTTTCGCTCTCTCAAATGCAGGGCCAAACATCTCCCAAGGGCAGCGCCAGCTTGTCTGCATCGCTCGCGCCGTCCTGAAAGGATCGAGCATCATCATCCTGGATGAAGCCACGGCATCAATTGACCACGAGTCGGATCTCAAGATGCGGGTTTGTGTGCGAGACGTACCGGCTACCGTCATTACCAGCGCGCATCGTCTTCGGACCGTAATTGACTACGACCGAATCATCAGCTTAGACGCCGGGCACGTGGGGGAATGTGACCATCCTTGGCAGCTGCTCCAGCGGCAAAGCGGCATTTTTAAGGGCATGTGCGAGGCTGCGGTGGACTACGAGGAGCTGGCGGTGTTGGCCAAAACAGCATGTGAGGCCAGATAATGAGCAGCATAAGGCTGCAGTCGGGTAGCGTAGCAAGAAGGCGACTGGGCTCCTTATCAAGAAGGTAGACTCTATCCCCTCCTCGTTGCTGATGGATACGTGCTAGTGACAATGTCTCTCGCCATAGCCACTACAACCCTAAATCCGGCAGTGAATTTTACACTCTGGCTTGACTTTCACCTGCAACGCTGCACTGTGATTCTCATCTACCTCGATGACCCGGCGCAGCGTGGCTTATTCGAGCAACTCTGCAGCGGCCGGGCGGTCAAGATATTCGACGGTGCGACGGATGCGCCCGCCATGTCTCGTTCGAATCAACTTTTACTACGCCAATCCAGTAACCTGAAGTACGTAATATCCTACCTATTGAATGGTCAGGAGCGGCCGGCCGTCGAGTGGCTTCTGTACCTTGACTAAGACGAGATTCTCTTCGAAAACACGGAGACATGTCGGCGAACGGACGCCCGCTTGGGACCCGTCACATTTACCAACCACGAAGCTGTGCCGCTGCAGCATGACACCGACAACGCATTTGCTGACTGCGTCTGGTTCAACGTGAACGGTCCGGACGCCGAGCCTTTCATGGCATACGGTAATGGGAAGAGCGCTGTGGAATCATCGATACAGATGCTGTCGACAGACCCCTTGATGGTATACCTGAACGAGTTTCTCCATCCACGCGAGGCCCAGTATCTCGTCGAACTAGGGTCAGTGCCTATGCCCTCCCTTTCACCAATTCTGGGCTATGCCACGCTTGGGCTAGTCGCTGATTCTTCATTCATCTCCATAGACAGCCAAGTTTTAAGCCACCCAAAATCTGCATCGATTCGGACAACAAGAAATGGCCATCCCCTTCGTATCGCACTTCTGAGACTGGTGTCCTTACCCACAAGGACCATATTATTCCCATCGTGAAAGAACGGGCTCTCTTTGCGCTCGGCTTCATTCCCTCCATGGGATTCGAGGGGTTTCAGCTGGTGCGATACCATGAGGGCGACCTCTTTGGGATGCATTACGACTGGTTTGATGCACCACTGATTGATGAAAAGACAGCAGAACCGTACAATCGAGTGGCAAGTTTCTTCATCTACCTCGAGGCGAATTGCTCATCCGGCGCAACTTATTTCCCATGAATTCCACCACCGCCGGAGGCTCTGAGAGACACGGATCGTTACTCAACTACGACCACTAGTTTGCATGCCGCAAGTCAGCAGATGCCTCGAGGATATGCTTTCTAACTCAAACAGTCCTTACTGCTTGAGATATCGCACCATAGGCCGTTGATGTCCTGGTCAGTCCCTTCAAACCAATGTCTTGCCTAAAAAGTTAAAATCCCCCGGATCCGGCTTGGGGGTTGGGTCGGTATCGTATTGGATAGAAGAGCATTTGATGGAAGCAGGAACGTCGTCGTAAATGTTTGCGTTCCGTCATCCGGCCAGCGCTGGTACCATGCCATACGTTTGTGGTGGCGGATCTTACCTTCAAAGCGCCGCAACTGACGGCACTCATCGGGGCATCGTTGGGAGTGTTGAATAAATAAAAAGAGGCTGGACAGTGCGAGTACTGCATTCACCAAGCAAGAAGCCCAAAATGCGCGGCCGAGGCTTGGGTGCCGTTCGCTTGGACGCACCGGGGCTTCAGCGAAGCCCATGTTGCTATCTTGCCCCAGCTCAGAGTATCGTGTTGGCGACATCTTACCTGTGGTTGTTATCGTCTTCTCATTGATGCGCAGTGCCGTCGTCGAACATGGCCGACTCTGATGTCGAACAAGCCTCTGGAACACCACAGATCGTCGCCGCATGCCAGCAGACACGCTTCAACATCTTGGACGATAAAATATCATCAGAGGTAGGCGCCCGCCCCGCGTTGGGTCAGTTGGGCATATCTCCTCTAACTCGCAAGCTTGCCGCAGGTCTCGATCGAGCAGCTGACACTCTCTATCCATCCACATCGCCCTGTTGCAAGGTCGGCCAAGGCTGCTGGCAAGTCCAAAGTTGGTCGGGCCATGACCCACGACATTCTCGTCGACGCCGGTCTGAAGCTCAAAGCTGGTGTTCACTACGGATCCGGGAAGTCGAGCGAGTCAGTCCCTGCACGACGGGCGCTCCTTAGCTAATCGATTGCCTTGGCACTCCCCAAGGTCATGGCTACCAAGGCCGTCCCTGGATTGCCACTTGCCACTAGGATAGCTCTCCTGCAGCAGACAACCGTTGATGACGAGCATGGCCAGCAGAATTCCTCGCACACAGCCGACTACGAACGAGGCAAATCCTTGAACAAGTCCACTCTGCAATTTATACTCGGGAATGACATGCCAGAAACGAGGTGCTGGCAGAGTTCAACAGTATGATTGATCCCCTATGACCGTTCAAGTCACATCAGCTGATAATATCCTTTTTAGTCCTTTCCCGGGGCCAAGTCCAAGGCAGCAGTGACCATGACGAGGAAGAATTGGCACAAATTCGAGCATATCATCTATTTCAATACAGTCGCATGCAGCGGCAGCTTACTGAAATGCAGAAGAATGCAGCGTTGCGGAGCGTCGTCAGGGGCTTCCAGGCACGCAAAGAGTTGATGGCTTTCGAGAGGCAAGTCGAAGAGGCCCAGAAGAGGTACGTGGCACACGTCAAGAACAAATAACAGAGAACCGTACGCAAGACCTGACTCCTCATGGCTGGTGGAATTTAGCATTAAGGATATCGAGAAGCCTCTCAGTTCCAAAAGGTGTTAGGACGAGCTTGCGCAAGCTTCATGTCTCATGGCAAAACTTCAAGCCGAGCTTGAAGAGGTGAGTCATGTCCCCTCGGCATCGCAGGCAAGCCTTCCTATTTCAGAGAGCTGACAAGATGGCGAATGTATATAGCGGCGTCTGGATGACCTCGAGTCTCGAGCGTTGAAGCTACCATCTTGTCTCAGATTTAGCGACTCATTGATCCATGCTCCACTATGTGGCAGGGAAGAAGCATGAAGACGACAACAAGATGCGACAGGCTGTCTCTCGACAGAAGAAGCTGGATGATCGCGTGGGAATACAGGCCAATGCCAAAGGGGGCAAGTTCAAGTTGTCAAGAGACATGGCAGGCATGTTACAACTCGCAGGATCCTTGTGTTGTGGCTCGCACTGATCGTTGAGTAACAGGCTTCCACGCATCCAAGCGTGCGGCGATTGAAATTCCTCCAAGGGAGAGCTCTGTAAGCATGTCGCTCCCGCTCGCCCCTGACCTACGGTTCCCAGGTGCTCTCGTGTCGCTGGATGGTGTCACGTTCTCATATAGTCCGGAACGGGCCCTCGTGCTACGCGATGACAACCTCAGCATACATATGGCCACCCCCGCTTGAAACTGGGATACTATTCCCACTCAGCCGTCGAAGATTTGGGGGCCGCTGGAAAGGCTGATCCATCCAAGACGGCCTTGGGCACTCTGGCGACCGCGGTTAGCGACACCATGGATGAGGGCGACGCTCGCAGTCTCCTCAGTTCATTCTGCTTGATTAGCAGCGTGGCCTCCCATATACCCATTACTAAGCTCTCTGGTGGTTAATTCGTATGTGCCTTGTATCCTAACGAACTTGACCTAATGCGCTTCTCTAGGTACGCCTGGCTCTCGCATGCATTGTGTGGAAGCATCCCCACTTGCTCGTACTCGATAAAGTCACAACGCATCTAGACTTCTACACCGTTCGGGCTCTGGCCAGAGCGCTGAGAGAGTTCAACGGCGTGCTGCTGGTGGTGTCCCATGATCGGTTCTTCATCAAGTCTGTCGTCGAAGGGAATGCCCAGCTGCTAGGCCTCGACGAGGATGAGCCCGCCGACAGCGACGAGAAAGAAAGGGCCGGGATGTAGCAATCGCTACATCTCATCAAGAACGGAAAGCTGTCTGTACTAGAGCTTGGGGTGTAAAACTTTGAGGAGAGGTTGGAAAAAAAGGTGGAAAAGCTGCTCTCCTAAAGCTGTTGTTACCTGGCAGGGGGTCTCCGTCGGGATGTAGTCGGAATAGGACAGGGATATTCACTGATAGGCAGTTATTAATATACCACCTAGAGGATCGAGCATGCAACTAAACCCTTGAACTCGGGTCCATTGGAGCAGCGCGTAGGAGAAGTGATGAGATGACAGAAGAGTGGTGTTTTGACTAACACCCCGACAGACTCACAGCGGCGATGCGGAACGTATCACAAGGCTGCCTGATTCATGCAACGGGATTGGACACGCATGACGCAGTCGTCTCAAGCATGTTAGCTCAGGGCGATGCCTGAGTATGCCGACCGTCTTGAGCAAACAGCCGCGAAAGCAGAGCCGCACAAGCGAACTACTTCTCATGCCAATTATCCTGCACTGAATTCCGTAGAGGAAGCTCTACCAAGGCAGTATCTTACCCCTTTCCCCTAACTTATAGCGTACAGAGGATCTCACAGTATAGTTAGAGGGCTACAAAAGTTCCGAGGATTTTCTGAACCCCGAGACCTCCTTGGTTCTAAACATGTAACATAATTCAAACGTCATCGGCGTCATGATTCCACCTACCCCGCAGTCCGACTTGTGGGTATAACTATCTTCCTGTCAATATCTGCCCATTACGATTATTCCGTTCCTTTATTGCACTACGAATACTCTCAACGTTCTGACTTGACGATGCCGTCTCTCCCAACTCAATTTCGCTGCTGCGACTGCAAGCTTGATTTCAAAACGGACGGTGGACTCGCAGCCCATCTTCTGCATAGCGCAGTACATGAACGCAAAAAGGCTACTCAGAATAGTCGGCCCATAGGGTGCGACATGTGCAAAAGGACCTTCAAGAGCACAACTGCATTGAAGCAGCATCAGGAATCGGTACGACACCGGCCACTATGCCACATTAAGTGTCTGGCGAGTGGAAAATGCAAGAAACAATTTTGCTGCCCGTCGGCGCAGCTGCATCACTTGGAAAGCGGGAGATGTCCGTCCAATATAACGAAGGCTCAATTAAATGCAGCCATTACAAAGAACGACGTAAAAGGGATTATAACAACTCAAGCTTCAACAAAGTGGCTCCTGGAGGAAGATGTGTCTGAGACTTCGACATCGCCGGCTAGGAGTCCACTACTCACTCCCACTTCGACTGAATTCTTCGACTCCTATCCATCCACAGCGATCCACACACTACTGAAAAGTCCTCGTTCTAGTACTTTAGTCGGCCCAAGCGTTAGTCAAATGCTTCATCCGCCGCTCGGCCTTGCGGCTGGTCGTACACGATGCCCCGTCTGCCCACCGTCCCGTACCCGCACATTCGAGCCTCGCGCGCTCCAGCAACACTTGGCGTCAAGCGTTCATGCGAAGGTGTACCTAACCCTGGTCCAGAATACACCTGCTGAAATATCATTCCATTGCCCGCTGGCTCTATTGAAAGGTAGCGACGTGAAGAAACCCCTGAACCACTTCTCAACTGTGAGCGGTTTGGCACAGCATATTGAGAGCGGTGCCTGTCATGGAGGGAAAGAAACATTGCGTCGCGCGGTGGAGTACTTACAAAATGAAATGAAGACTATGGGCCTGGGTGGAGTGAAACTGCTGAATTGAGGTTCGGATTTCCTTCTGTTCAGACTGCTTATTAGTAATATAGCGTCTGCAGGTCGGCTCGGTTAATATGAAGTAATATTAAAGACTCGCCGGTAGCAATATAGCCATACGTAACCTCGTACCGTACCATGTAATGGAAGACCTGTGTCAGCGCCATGGCAATCCGCTCTTCCGCTCCGTCCCGTTCCTTCGCCCGGCTTCGCTCAGAAACTCGCTGTTCATCCGCTCCACAACCTCCATAAACAGCTTCTCTTTCGCAACGACAGGCTTCAGATACTCCAACCCAACCTTGTGGGCTGCCTTGTAGTCGTAGACAAACGCTAGGCTCTCGTATCAACCCGGACGCGTACGGACACCCGCTCCGTCAGGTTTCGTCGGCGGAGGCTTGACTCTCTGCCCTCAAATGAGCACCCAGCTCTATGAAATACTTCAAAACATAGGTTAGGGATAGGGTTTAGGGTTGGTTAGGGTTGAGGCTAGGATTAGCATACAGAATGTATTTTGTTGCACTGAATGGATAGGATCACAATGATGATGATGAAAGCTCTTGATTTCTAGCTAAAGGACGGGCCTAGAGCCCGTCTTTTATACATGATGAAGACGGCTGCTGCCGGAGGCGGCAGTCCGTCGCCGACGCACAGGGGCCGGGGCCCTGTGGGTCCCGGGGACCGGGATCGTGGTCATAGGGCCGGCGATGTGGTCTGAGGAAGAAGGGAAAGTCGCGTTGTCTAGGAAATGGCCCCTAAATGTGACATATTTTAAAAAGGAATTTATTAGAGCATATTGTGGCTGTGGTTAATTATTCTTTATCAATGTAGTTGTTTGTGCACGTAGCAAAGTTGTTGGTCCCCCTAGTAGCAATACTCCTCGAACCCAACGACCTACCTAGTGCTCGGAACAAGGCAGCCAAGCAACATGCCGCTAATTACACGTCCTTAGATTCTTCCTTGCCGGATTCGCTCAACTGTAGCGACCGGTCGCTACACACTTCGCCAGTGACGTGGACATTGTCATTTGAGTCGTTGACCCCGGTTATGGCCTCATCATTCTCAATGGGCTCAAACATGGCCGAGCCGTATGCGTATGTAGAATCCATTGGGCTCGCGTAGGGTCCGCCTACTAGCATTAAAGGATCAGGAGGCTTGAGCCTAGCCAGCGAGATATGCGGCAAGGTTTAAGTTAGAGGGCACGGGCTTATGTCCACAGATGAATCTCAGGAGCCTTCCTCCCTCCGCACCACCTGGTAATAAATCCTTGCTCTGAGAAGTACCCTCGTCGAGATTTACGAGCATTCGCCATCACTGTTCCCCTCTAACTGGCGTGTCACGGCCATGAGCTGTTCCTCCTTTTGGGCTCTATGCAGGGCTCCGCCCCTGGCTGTCTCCAGGATTCTTTTGCGAATGGGTCTATATGGGATCTCTCAATCCTGGCTGTGATGCCTACTATGGCTCACCGTTGGTGTCCCGGTCCCCGACGGTAGTGAGGTACCTAGATTACTGGCCATGCTATGGGCTCGCTAAGTGATCGGAAGGATTTATGCAGGATACAACCATATTGTAAATTAACTGTCATGAAGGAATTGCATTATCCTTGGTTAACTCCCCCTGTAGCTGTGTATTATAGGTGATCCCTCGATAGATCTCATCGTAGTTCAGTCTCCTTCTTAGCCTTAGAGCACCAGATGCTTAGGATTACATCTACCTGTTCGACGCTAATGAGGTCGGGAAGCATTAATAATACGCTTGGCTTTATCTCCTTTCCCACTACATCCAGTGAGTAGAAGATAAAGACCAGTGAGGGGAGGAAAAGAGATAATGAGGAGTTGCTCTGCGGAGGCTTACCTTTCTGTTTCTCAACTTGTCAGTTTTCATAAAGGAGTATTCGAAAAGTTCGCCAACCATCAGCGAAGTTAGCGGAGAACTTGCCCATATAAAGTGAGTAGTGTGGGTCTTGGATCTTTCAGTCCGTCCTGGCGGCAAGGGGTTAATCCTACGGCGGGTAATAACTTGTCGCCTTTTATTATCTAATTATGCGGGCAAGCATCTGGAAGGATCGATGGATTCAGGTAACGTGAACCTTGTCAACCACCGATGATAACCCGAATCAATAGGATTTTGGGGAATACGATGATTCACAACCAGAAATGGATCTCATTTCCTTGTATTATCATCTCCTACTTCGAATTAGATCCCTCTCCTGATGGATGTCTTGGTCCACTTACAGGATTTCTGCCTTACCCGTTCCACTAAAGGCACTCGATAGGAAGAATTCCAGGCCGTGAACATGTTTTGTACGCAAGAAACGACTTGATTCTCGTAGGTATCTTGCACCTACGTAGGTAGAGTGGCAGAGTCAGTAATGTGAACAACTATAGAGGTTAGCGAGGGGCACTCTTGCAAGGGGGCATGAAACTGGGCTTCGTCCCAGAACTGGGATACAGTCGCTCAGCCCCTTGCTCAGCCTACCTCAGCCCTAGGTCCAGAATCCTCAGCCCTCGCTCAGCTGCAGCTCAGCCTAAAGCGGCAGAAACTCAGCTCTGGGATTGGAAATGGACTTTGGTGTGCTTGAGTTTCGTCTCCGAGTCATTTGGCGATCAGTTTAGATGGTGGCCTCGCTTAGAAACCAGCAGTACTGGCTGGATGGCTGTCTCTATATTGGTTTTCCTTTTGTACTATTAGGTACTGGATACGCTCCCCTGGTATTCAATAACGGCTGGATCTTCAATAGAGTGTGGATCCTGGATCTGATGATTGAACTGCTTTAGGATTCCTTCGGGTCCCTCTAATCCCGGTCAGGGGCTCAGTTTACACTTCAACCACCCTTAGGCAGCGATCATATGTCTCACGCTCCAGCCATCTGGGCACCGCGTCTCAAGACACTCAGAACGAGAGCCGTCAGTTTCTTATGAGGGCCGCCAAGCGGATATTTTCCGAGAGATAGCTTTCGGCCGCGGAGGTCTGTTACTTCCTGCTTGGCTATCAAACGGACTTTACCAACGTGCTGCAATGGTCCTACATAAACTTGACCGCACTCTATTGGACTATTTCCAGCGTTGGATACACCTCCATCGCCAGGCCAGCACACAAACAGGTGCCGAGGAGCCATCAGAAACGGTACGGTACCGTCTCATTGCTGCCCCATTCACCTCCGAGCCATCGCTGACATTCTGTGCAGCAACTCGGTTCTCCATCTGGCCCTGTTTGTGCCATGGAGAAACCTCCTCTCGAAGACGTGTGGTGATATCACAGACACGTGGTCGAACTATGCAGCTATGCTGTGTCCCCGCCTGTGATCCCATGTCTCCAGCATCTCCCTCCCCAGAAAACCGGCTGAGGATGCTCGTAGGGATGCAAAGCTCTGGGTCAGCCGGTCGGAAGGCGACGACACAGTGGATGTGGACTTCCCTCTGGATGAAGGCGATTATAGCGACGAGCCAATCATGGGAGAACCAACCATGGTAGAAGCATCACTAAAACTATATGGCTCTCCTCCAGACCCTTCGAAATGTTGTGCGAGACTCGGACGCGACGAGGGATTTCCCAGTCTTGCAAAGCCTGATCCGAGACCTTTGCCAGGAGAACCCGGCAGAAGAGGACCAACCTTTTGTCCAACGTCACGATAATTTCTACCAGCGAATTCGCCATCGCCAGGGCAGCCTCTCATCTCAGTGTCCGATTCCTTCTGCAGAAGGCGTTCAAGCGGCAGCAAAGGCCCAGGACATGCTGCATCTCCGGATGCTCAATGACATGGGTGGCAGTGTCCAAGGTAGTACAAACTCCATCGGTAACGCCGATATCGACGATCTGCTTGTTCGGCAGTGTAACACGAAAGTTCCAATCCGAGACAACTGGAAGATTCGACCGTACAAAATCCACGAATGTTTGTTGACATGGGTCCCACCAGAGGGTTCGCGGAGCTGGGGCTTCTTGCTCCGTCTGACCCCACACACACAATTGGACAAGCGGATTGCTAGGAAATCATGTGTGCCATGAACAAGCAGATTGCTAGGAAATCATATATGCGATTGAACAAGCTGCTGAACAAGCTGCTGAACATGCTGCTGAACATGCTGCTGAACAACTGATATGTGATCGCAGAACACCAAACAAGTCAGTGAATAGTGAAATAGGCAGCAGTCACAGAATAGGTATAAAGAGACCAGCTTAACCCATCTCTTATCAATAGAACTCAGCCTTCTTCCCACTTCTTTACTGCGCGATTATACTACGATACAGTTGTTATGCTTCCTCCTTACCCGGTCTAATCTCAAAGTGCGGCTCACACCCCGCCCAGACTGATAGAGAATCTCGGGTCAGTAACGTTCCCTTCTAAGCGTTATCATTTTTCGCTAACTTCTTATGGCTACTATAGAGCAAGGCGAGGCATCGCGAGCTATCGAGTTCACAACCATTGAGAAGCTCTTCGATGAGATCAATTGCACTACTGGAGATATGCTCCTTGTTCGTCGTGAGTAATTATATATATATTATTATGCATATACCATACCCCTTATTCTTTTACTAATCTTGCTTTAGGTGTGTCAGTCCAGCAGTTTGCCGAGATCGAGAAGGCGACAGAAGAACGAGGAATGAGGTTTCGGTTTCATTACACTCCTACCAAGCCCCTAATCATTACTATCCCAACCGACATACATGAAGCACTTCATGTAGAGCTTTGGAATACGACTTATGATGCGATTAGTCAAATGGGGTTAAAAGCCTCTTGGCGTACAATATCCGCAGCGACTCGTCGATCAACACAGAACGCCTCTAGCGGCCAAAGCGACTCATCAGGAGGTCCAAAACCAGAACGCCATTATCCAGGAGCTTGGCCAACCTTGGTGATTGAAGCAGGGTATTCACAGACGCTACTAGGATTAAGAAATAGGATGAGATGGTGGTTCAGAACGTCAGATCACCAGATCAAGATTGTTATTATAGCTAAGCTCGAGCTTCGCACGAGAAGAATCATTATCGAGAAGTATATCGAGGCCCCAGCTCAGACCCGACCAGGCGCCACCACAACGCGGGCGGCCGCTCGAGATATACAGCAGCCCGAGCCTACTTGCACCCAAGTCATCACCATTACAGAGGAGCCTAATGATCCCATGCCGTACAATGTCACTAGGGGGGCTTTGCGACTTGAGTTTCACCTCTTATTCTTACGACAACCACGCCAAGACGAAGGAGAAGGCGATATTGTGATTAGCACCCAGGAGCTTCAGGAGTATGCAGGAGAAGTCTGGCATATGGTGGTTTAGTTAGGATGAATCACAATAGATGAGGGCGGCGTGGAGGGCGGCATGGAGGGCGTCGGCGGCACGGTCTTCGGCCGTTGAGGAGGTCATTCCAGCCGCGCAGCCGGAGCCGCCATCACAGCCGGAACAACGCCCGGACTGATGAAAATGCTGTTTTTCACAGGAAACATTGGAAATGCGTTTTTGGAACGATTGGCCATGGCCGGGCTCGCCGGTTGTTGTGTTGTATTAGTTGTTTATTGAATTTGCTGATTATTCATTGCGTTCCCCAACTTACACTGTAGTTTTGGTGTCTGTTCCCCGTCGCCTTGACGATTCCTGTCGCCGTGATGTTCCGTGTCGCCTTTGATGGCTACGCCAGATTTTCTTAGCGCGAAGTTCGATGTTCTGTTAAAGGTCGAACAGTCCTTTGTCACTACCACCGTCGGACCAGCTGTCTTGGTCTTGGCCATGAAGGCAGAAGAGAGAATACATACTGAACACTTCGTCCTCTCCGATGCGGAGCCACCGTGCTTCCGTTATGCAGACACTGAATCCTTTAACGAAGAACCCAACTGCATACCCAGTCGATATTTCACTCTCATGATGGTTTCACGGAATTTGCCTTCGGTTGATCCGTCCGAGCACAACACTCACCGGGCACCCGAGGTAGGCCTAAAGGACGTCCGGGAGGATGAGCCGGCGCCGACACCGCCGGCCTTGAAGCCCTTCCAGAAAGATATCACATATGGCAAAGCCAGAGGAAATACGTGGGGCTACCAATCCGACAGAGCTAGAACACGAAAACGGTTGAACAAGTTTCTCTACACGGGGTCCATTAAGACATTCGCGCTCAGTGAAGCTCAGGACACCACTGGAAAACTGGGTCGCTTGGGAATAGGGCTGAAAACCAAGGTCGGGCTGGATGATGTTTGGGTTAGCGATCACTTTGGGATCACTATAGGTATTACGGTTGTCTGAGGGCCTGAACCCCAACAGATAGGCTCACTCGCACTCCCTAATCGTTCCTTGGCCATCGAATCTAACCAAGGCTCATATGAGCCAAAAAGTACTGTATACCTAGCGTCTCCTAAAGGAAATGAAATCCCTTGGCTGCTCTTTAACCCCATCCACGAATAAAGGCTCCGTATCATGTGACGCAGACGTCTCCTTAGCAGCCCACGCCCTCTCCTGTGCAGCCTCCTCCTCACAACTCTCCTATTCAGAGCCAGCCTAGATACGCACCTCCGCAGTAGAGTGTCTCGGCCGCAACCCCCATCGCCAAAGCACGAGTCCCCCGCAAACACACACAACACACACTCACTTTCACCCTCTCTCTCTCCCAGTTGGGCACTATCGACACTCAGCTGGTTACCATTAACGCCCAGTCTGTCTACCTTTCTTTGTCGTCCTGCTCTTCGTGAATTATCACTGATGCGTTTCCTCTAGCCAATACGACATGGCCAGCGTGGCGGACACCGCAATGGTAGAAACCAGCGCTGCGTCCTCCTCCTGAGGCACCAAAGTTGACAGGAGCAAACCTCGACCGGATTTTGATAGATCCGCTGCCAATACTCCTCCCACTCAAAACGTCGTCACGGGCCAGATGGTCGTCGGGTTCGAGCTCCATCGCTCATCCGGCAACCGTCGCCATCCGGCCACCGTTACCGCCCGCCCAGAGCTGCTCCCACCCACGATGTCCGACCAACTTCACGAGATCCTCCAGCTCCGGCAGGGGCTAGAGGCAGAGCGACGCAAGAACCAGAGGACAACCCTCGAGGAATATCTATACAATTACCACTTCCACATCCAACAGAAACTCACGCTCGCTCGCAAATCCGGACAAACGACGGGATTCACGAAGGTCGACGGCAAATACTATCCCAAGTGGCTTCGTCCCTGGACCAGTCTTCGTCGAGCCTTGACAAAGGGGCGCCATAGGGAGGGGGGTCCATCTCCATCCCCATCTCTCTTCCCTTTATGTCGCGCCCGTCTCGCTTCGCCCCGATTCCTCTGTCATCGACAAATACAAACCATCCTTCAAGTTGATCGGCGGTCTTCACATTCTCCATCCCCATCCTCATCTCTCTTCACTTTATCAATCCCCCTCCCTCCCCTATCTACCACACAGTCGACCACCTGGACGCCTAACTTACCCCTAATAACAAGAACGCGCACTTTTCATCACTGTCCTAACAATGGATGGCCATTAAGCGTTACTCGACAGATTGGATCGCCCGACCAACATTATCGTCACGGGAATCAACGCACTTGGGGCGCGCATGGCTCAAATCGACGCGCGTATGGGTCAACCCCATCGACACTCAGCTGGTCACCATCGACGCCCAGTTTGTCTACCTTTATCGTCTTATTCTTCATGACTTATTACTAATGAGTTTTTTTTATCCAGTACAATATGGTCATTTCAGTACTGAACCGCGACAACAAAGACCAGAATGATGGACCGATAGTCCTTCCGCTAATGAGCGTGACCACGAACCGGCTCGCACAGGTCATGGTGACTTAGCTCCCTCTCTCTCCCACACAACGCACACAACCCCCAACTCGCCGTCTCTCCCGAATCTCTAAACCGTCGCTTCGAAACGACAGCCGAGTCCACTACGGCGATGCTGACCCTAACGCCCCATCTGGTCTGGGTCAGCTCATTTGTGACGGAGACAAATGGTGTGTTTTGAAAGCCCTTTATGGGGAGGATGGGGTCCATCTTCATCTCTGTGTCTCTTCATTTCTCTCTTCTCTTTGCCCTTATCCTCTTCTCGATCTACCTTACTCTTATCCATTCTTCAACTCTTTCCACGGTTCCCCCCATTATTTGTCGGCCCACAATCTCCCTACAGGCTTTGCAGGCTACCCTAATGGCCTACTTAGCCATAACCTGAACTCCCAGGATCCACCGATATTCCGATTGATTGTCCACTGTGTCAGTCACTGGACGTACAAGTCGAAACCCATCCCAAGCAAGCCAACCTTGACAAGCAACGATGTGACCGTGTGCTATTGTCTCCGATAAAGGCTGTAGGCTGGTGGATTCCACCAACTGGCGGGAGGGCATCTTTTCGTGAAAGAAACTGGCCAACAAGACGGAAGGGAACTGCCGAAAAACGAAGGACATCATCATTGCCGTCGCCAAAGTCATCCCCACCATCCAAGCCTTCGAGGAGCTTCGACCCTCTCTTCAGAGCATTTTAGCTTGCCAGCCCGCCGAGTAGATTCTGGTCACCACCCACGACAAACGGAAGGGCCTGCAGCTGGCCGACTCACTGGCTCACCCCAAGGTTCGCGTACTCGACACTCCAATTGCCAATAAGCATCTTCAGGTCTGCCATCACTTTTCTCTTTTCTCCATCACCTCCCATTTCCCCTCCCAAACCGCCATGGACAACTTCTTGATCCCAAATGGTCAGGCCGGTGCCAACCCCAATGACGAGGTGGTATTGGCGTTTGCGGCAGTGGTGTTGATCTTGGCCAGGGCACTGGGTGATGGTACAGATATGGTGCCAGTACGGGAGCGATTCGAGGACCAACCAAACAGGCCAGGACGGATACCTGAGGTTCTTTTATCCCACAAGGGCAGGAAAGCGAATGTACGCTCGATGGCAGGATCCGAAATCCCTGGGAGTGGCAGAGGTAAAGCCCGTGGCGGTCGCGATCGTGGCCATGGCCGTGGCGTTGACGTTGGCATCGCCTTAGTGGACTCGGCTGTCGTTTCGGGAGCAGGCAGTTCCATCCAAGAGCCGATAGCCTCGGTCCATCTCCATCTCTCTTCTCTTTATCAATCCCACTCAACCTCCAACCACTCTGGCCCAGCCGAGGAGAGCCGGCTTGCGGTGATGAGACGGTGAAGGAGAGTGCACATTGTTGTCGCGGTTGCAGAAGGTGGGGGTGAGTTTTGAGGTTTCGTTGATGATGAGTGGTTGTTGACGATGATGGGTGGCTGTTGATGATGATGGGAGAGTGCCGGCCTGACGCTGTTGAAGAACCCCTCTCCAGATGGGCTCACAAACCACCTACCCTAGATTCTCAACCATACCCCAAACGCCATCACCCGATCCAGATCCTACTAAGGGCGGGGGAGGCGGGGACAAGATCGCGGGATCTACCAAGCCTTGCTACTTTGGCTAGGGTACTTGGGGTACAAATACGGAATTAGCTCGAAGACTAACGGCTAACCTAAGATCCCATCCCCCCACATCCCCATCCACTATTCCAACCCCATCATCACTCCGCTTAGATCCATCGTCTTGACTACCTGCCGACATGCGTCACGATAACCCAAACCTTCTCGAGGGCGGCTCCTCTCGCGCCCAAGAGCAGCAGCGGCCGCAGCCCGACGTTTCGTCTGTGCCGCCATGCTGAACCGCCTCAGTGTTGAGCAGAGCGACACGCCGCCTCTCGTCCCGCTTCTGAGCGTCCTGAACGGCAAGATCATACCGGGCTTTCCCATGAGCAAGAGCCAGCTGGAAAACCTCGGCGGTACGTTCCTCTCT
Source organism: Neonectria punicea (assembly GCA_037954315.1). Lineage (NCBI taxonomy): Eukaryota > Fungi > Ascomycota > Sordariomycetes > Hypocreales > Nectriaceae > Neonectria > Neonectria punicea. Next base: position 11,826 of record JAZAVJ010000182.1, on the reverse strand, counting down.
CCTCCTCCTCAACCCGAAAGTACTGGTTGTGGCAGGGGAGGACACGGACCGCATTTTGACGGGGCTTGGCATCGTGGGTGTGGGCGCGTTCCCGATTGAGATGAGACGCAGAATCATCGCCTTGAAGTGGGTTCAGTCATGCTCAGCCATCTAGCTACAACTTGGATACTGTAACCCCGACTAGTCCCACGTAGAAAGGCTGTGCACGTCTCCCCCGCTGGGCTTCCAGTCGCTGCTCCAGATAAACGTCCCGCACCGCCACTCCGATCCCTTCTCTTTGTCTCCCGAAGGGCCGAGCGGCCGTGGACATATATAGAACGATCGTCCTGGACCCGAAGTCAGCCGATGCGGGATAGGAGCGGGGGGTGATGGCGGTAGCAGAGGCCACCGACTTACCACAGTTGACGCCCGGCTTCTTGGTGACGAGGCTGATGCACGGCTCGTTGTGGTCGCAGCGCGGTACAACCCGCCTGCTGAGGAGCTTCGACCACGACTCCTTGGCCTCGATTGGGTCGAACACCTTGTCGGATGCGTCGTCGTCGGTGACGTCGTCGGGCGCCGACGCGAGCGGGGCTTTTGTCGGCGAGGGCGTCGCCTCAACCGCGGCCGCAGAGGCTTTCGGTTTGAAGAAGCCCTGCAACGTCCTCTGCCCGGCGGCCGCTTTGTTCTTGGTGTCGGCGGACGCCTTGCTTCGCTTCAGTGATCGGCTCGGCGCTGCCTCCGCCAGTCGTTTCACAATCGGCTGCGAAGGAGCCCTGGTGAAGAGGGCGGGGGTGTCGGAAGGATGATCGTCGGGCTTCTCCCTCGGCGTGTCGCTCGTCTCCTCCGTCGCTGGGTTGCTGCTAAATTGGGAGCTCGGCGTGCCAACCGAGCCCTGCAGAGGGGAACTCGGGCCAGTTCTCTTTGCGAACATGTCGCGGATGTTGCGTCGACGGTCGAATTCCGGAATCAGCCGGGCAGACAACGGAAGCAAGTCCGCGGGCGCCCAGTCCCTCCGGCGCTGGTCGCCCTGGAACACGCCCGGCGGATTCAAGAGCTCCAAGAGGGCGCGGCCGCCGTCTCTGGTGCGGACCTCGGGCGCCAGCGTCGCGAACACCGGGCAGTGGTCCGACCCCATCAGGCCTTCTTGGATGTCGGCCGAGGTGAACCACGGCTTGATACCGTCGCTGCACAGCACGTAGTCGATCCGACTGCCGTTGTTGGCCGGCCGCGTGTTTCGCTTCGTATCCCAGCACGTGTTCATGCCTTCTCTGTCGGGGTGGAAACACCGGCACAGATCCCACAGCACAGGCTCCTCTCGCCCTTCGTCTCGCGGTTGTTTGACGGCGCCCCCGAAGACGAGCTGGTTGAACATCCGGCGCGCGGGCGCGTTGAGCCAATCCTCCGTGCTCACGCCCTCTTTTCGCAGCATCTCGACGACGTTTGTGCTGTCCACCTCGGACCGGATGATGTTCAGGTCGCCCGTCAGGACCACCTGCTTCCCCTCCGCGACGAGGTTCCGTATCCGGACGTCCAGCGCCTGGAGGAAGCCGAGGCGGAACTCGTCCCGAGACTCGTCGCGGTTGGCCGGGCTGTAGACCCCGAACAGCACGAAGGCGGGGAACTCGAGGATGACGCATCGGCCTTCGGAATCGAGCGTCGCTTCGTCGAGGGCGGCGTCCAGCTGCCCCGGTCGCGGGTAGCCGCCGATCTGCTGGTCTCGGGGGAGGTCTCGGAACTTGGTCGTGGACTTGGGAGATGTTAGGACGCCGGTGATGCCTTCTTCGGCTCGAACGGGGGCACACGTCGCGTTTCTGGTGTAGATGGCAACGCCAGAGTATCCTAGTTGGAAGTGTTAGGCATGATCGCGGTGGGTAATGGTAATGGGGACTGTTACCCTTCTTGTGCTTCGGCAGACTGAAGAATACGTCCCAGCCAGGCACGAGGACCATGTCGTCCTGCAAATCCTTCCTCTGGATCTTCGTTTCTTGCATGACGACAATGTCTGCTTCCAGGATCTCGAACATGGCCTGCGAATGTCGGTGAGCTGGGTTTGATCGTAGACGGGCGGCCACCTACCTGAAAGGTCCGTTTCTCTCTCCATGGCTGGTACCCAAACGGGTTCCTAGATTGCGTGAGGTCGGGTCAATGCGAGGACAGGGAAACACGGACCTTATGCCGTTCACTGGTGGGACTTGTGAGCTTGCGACGTCAGCGCCGGGGCCGTGGACATACCATTCCAGGTGGTGATGCGAAACGGCATCAAGATGGACGCGATGGATGAAGGGACCGAGGAGACGCGAGCTTGCCGCAGCCGGAAGCGCAGACAGTTGAGGCGGAGATGCCTTGGAAATAGGGAAAACAAAAGAGCCCGCTCAATCAATTACCGCGAGTTCGCCATGCAGAACGCCTTGCAGAGATGTCGCCTGGAGATTGCGCGTTCAATTCCCAATGGAGCAAATCGTCATTGAGTGCGTGCCCCACCTCGCGATCCTGCCTCTGGCGCCCACAGCACGCCGTCACGTGCGATCAGGCCGGCGGGGATCCACGTCTTATCTTATCACAGATAATCTGCGATAAGATGCTGTTCGCGCGCTGGCGAATAATATACGAATATGGTGAAAAGACTTGTATGCCTAGCTGAGGGACCTCGTAGGCGCACAGCTAGCTATGCAAATAATATCACGTGCTTAGCCGCACAGCTAGCTATGCGGATAAGATCCGTTATGTAAGTAAGAAAAGGGGTCACATACCGCAACTTGGCAAATTGACCCCTCAATTTAATAAATTCAACGATCTACAATATTAATTCTAGTTGCTACGCCTTCTTTCTGCTATAATGAACCTAATTAACGTTTCTCATCGCTTTCCTAATAATGTTCTTCCTCCTAAGGGCTAATTCAACTTACGAGAGAAATTAGCTATAGCAATTAACGCTTAGGCAGCGCTACGAGGCTATACCTTTATCGTTAAAACCTCTTAGAAGACTACTAGTAGAAGGACTAGAGTTATCTTTAACTATAACTATAGAGTAGGGTATGCCCCTTTGGTCTCTTAGAAATAGGAATGGAAAACTATAATATATTATATAGGATGCCTCTTCTTTATAATAGTAAAGGATAGCTTCTATAGGATTATATAGAGTCTAAAGTATTATCCTAAGGCTAGCTTTAATTAATATAATTATAAACTAAGCTTTAATAAAGTAATATATTTAGTACTTTATTATAACAGTTAGGTCTAACCTAGAAGTATAGGGTAGATCTAAAGTATATAGTTTAATAATTAAGTAGATTAGGATATTATAGTAAGCAATATAGGATACGATAGTAATATATAATAGCGAGTTATTATGTAACTAAATGATGTTAATAGCTAAAGAGCTTAAGGCTCTTATCTAATATACTAAGTGAATGTATTTATATACTATAGTGATTTGCGTAGGATCGTAAGGCGCATAAGATTATAACGGTCTAGGATTATAATGATCTAGGATTGTAAGTACGATCTATAGTAGCGCGCTCCTTATATAATAGGAAGGAAAAAGTAGGTACGTTATAGTTCTACTAATTATAACCGCCTAGTCTTAACCCAGCTCGTAACACAATGTCCCCCCTCTATTAGTTCTTATCCTTAAGACCGTATAAATAGGCTAAGCCTATAAACCTTATTAATAAGTAATATCCTTCCTTATCTTCCCTAGCTATAATACTAATAAAATATTAAGTTGCGTAGAGAAATAGTATTCTTATAAAACTATTAAAAAATTATCTCTTATAGCGAATATTAAGTTTGATAGATCCTCTACTAATATACTATATATATATTATTTTTATAATAAGAAATCGTACATAATATCTAATAGGTCTGCTTATTATAGTAAGTGTATCTATTAAGGGCAAAGTTATAATAGAATGTATATAGCTTCTTCTTATAAGAGCCCCTTTTTCTACTTCTCCTTAGGTTATATATTGATATTTTTTATAGTAAATTAGCTACTTTCCTAGGAAAAGAGGCTTAAGAGTAATAAGGAAAATGCTAGCGATACTCTTCTAGAGGTTTATACTTAAATAGCAAAGTTATAAGCCGAAATAGCCAAGGCTATAGGGAGGTTATTACGGATTCGGAAAATTCGAGTAAAGGTATCTACTAAGCGTAGTAAGGCTATGCATTATAATTTATAGGGGCTTAAAGAGGAGGATAATTTATTAAGAGCGCTTAATATATATAAGGAATAGGTAGTCTAGGATATTTAGTCTATAGGTATTCCTAATAAGATCGATTAGTCTACTCTAGGTTTAGGGGATAACTTAGTTAATATAAGCCCTTTAATTAATCCTTTAATTCTCACTTCTAGCATTAGCGAAAGTTCTTTAGGAAGCGCTATATATAGGTAATGTTTTTAGCTAGTTCCTATTAGTTATCGCTCTTAGGGTAGTCTTTCTATTTAATAAGGTACTTAGTTTATTTATTTATAATTCTTATATTAAGGATTGCTTTTATTATATATTCTTTAGGTCCTTTAACCTTAGTTTTATATTTATTATTAAACTTAGTATAAATTATATCTTTTATAGTCTTAAGAAGTAAGATATAGAAAACTAGGTAAAGTCTAACTTTTAGTAGTAAGTCTAACTAGTAGTTATTTTCTAAGATTTTCTTAATGATTTTATAAGGTCTAATAAATTTATAGTTTAGTTTTTTATTTTATTATTTTATTTTAATATTCTTTATTATAAGATAGACTATATCTCTCTCCTAGAAGGATAGTCCCTTTATCCTTTTTAGGTTATAGTATTTTTTCATCTAGTTCTTAATGAATTTAAGTTTGGTTTTTAGTTCTTTATATAGATTTTTTAATTTTTCTAATATAAGGATAGCTTTAGGGATAATTAATCTATCTTAGCTTGTTCTATAGGCATTAGGGTTAAATCTAAAGTTAGTATATACTAGGGCAAGCTTTATACTTTCATTTATAGCTATATTATAGCTTAGCTATATAGTTAGGAGCTTCTTAACCTAGTCGTTCTATTTATAGTTAATATAGTATTAAAGGTACTATTCTAGTATTTAGTTTATTCACTCTATTTAATTATTAGTCTATAGTTAGAAAGCTATAGAGAGTTAGTAGTTTAATCCTATATAATCTATAAGTAATTACTAAAACTTTAAAGTAAATAAGGGTCCTTAATTAGAAAGGATTTCTATAGGGAGTCTATAAATATTAATAATATTTCGCAAAAAGATATAGGTAAACTGCTCTATATTTATTAATTCTTAATAAGGTATAAAATAGGAAAATTTTATAAGTCTATCTATAATAATAAGAATGCTATTATAAAGGGTTCTAGTCGTGGGATCCTCTAATAGGGGTAGTTTCATAATGAAATCTATAGTAATAAAGTCCTAAGGTCGCTTAGCGATTAATAGGGGCTATAGTTCTCTATAGGGTTTATAGTATTAAGCCTTAGTTTTTACGCATTTATTACATTAGTTAGTAATAGTTTTTACTATTATTTTTATCTTAGGAAGTTAATATATTAATCTAACTCTATTAAGGGTTTTATTAACTCCTTAGTATCTATAAAGTAGATGCTTATATATTTCTTAGATAAGTTAGTGCTATAGTTCTCTAGGAACTTACTATCTATCTGTTTTTTCGTTTTAGGATAGCTTATTATTATATTATTAAATCTAAGCGTGAAGATTATTATAATTTATAATAATGTAAGTTCTTTCTACTAGTTTGTTATGGTATCTATTATATTATATAGTAATATAGTATGTGTTTTCTTTTATATTAGTACCTTTAAAATTCCAGTCTAAAACGTTAGTAAGTTTTCTTTAGTTATTATCGGATATTCCTTCCTATCTATAGATTAAGGTTATAATAATGTTAGTCTTAATATAGTCTAATCCTATTTTCCTATTTAGAAGGTATTTAATATAGTATTGTTTATTAAACAGTATCTACTTATTTTTCTAGTTATAGTATTTCTTTAATACTATAAGGTATGCTAAGTTTAGGTTTATCTTCTATATTATAGTAATGTACTTCTATTTAAGGTATCCTTTAGGCATAAAGTATAGGAATTATTTATTAATCTTGATTTTTCCATTATTAAAGTTATATCTATAGCTTATAGCATTAGCTTATCTATTCTTAGATCCTTTTCTATAGATAATAGTATAGTTAAATTCTATAAGATATTTAGCATAGTATAGTTATTATCTAGTAAGTTCTTAGGTAGTAGTAAAGTAAGCGATATTTTTATAGTCTATATAGACCTTAACTTAATATTTATTCCTTAGGAGATAGTATCGAAATTCCTTAAATAAGTTAACAATTACTAGGAATTCTTTATTATAGATAGGGTAATTAAGTTCAGCTCTATACATTTTATAAGAAAAGAAGGCAATAGGGTAAAGTATACTATTATCATCTTATTATCTAATCTAGGAACCTTATACATAGCTTAATAAGTCCGTTTTAAGTTTGATTTCTCGTTTAGGGTTAAAGGTTATTAGTACTAGTTCGCTTAGGATAACTTCCTTAATATTACTAAATGCTTTCTTAGTAGCTATATCCTATCGAAAGTCTTCTCCTTTCTTTATAAATCTAGTAAGGGGTATAGCGAGTCTACTAAAGTTTCGAATAAATCTTTAGTAGTAGTTTACGAACCTAAGGAAAGATTATACTTCCTTAACATTCTTTAGTCTAGGCTATTTACTAACTATAGTAATCTTCTTAGGGTTTATTCTAACCTAGTTATATAAGATTATATATTTAAGAAATTCTACTTCTTTAATATAGAAATAACTTTTCTCTAGTTTAACTAATAACTTATTATCTTATAGCGCTTTTAGTACCTTATAGATATATTCTATATATTCTTCTTTAGTATTAGAGAAGATTAGGATATTATCTAAGTAGTATACTATAAAGATATCTAGGTATTCTTAAAGTATATAGTTAATTATTCATTAAAATAAGGTAGGTATATTCGTAAGTCTAAAAGGTATAATAAGGTATTTATAGAGTCTATACTTTATTCTAAAGGCAGTTTTCTATTTATCTCTTACTTTAATATAGATTAGGTTATATACTCTTTTAAGATCTAGTACTATAAATACCCTTTTCCTATAGAGCCTATCTTTAAGCTCTATAATTAAAGGTAATAGGGTTCGATCTTTAAGGGTAATTATATTTAACTATCTATAATCTATAATAAGCCTAAGTTTTCTATTTTTCTTAGGAACGAATATAACTAGATAGCCTATAGAAGACTTAGATTCCCTTATATATCCTTTCTATAGCATTTTATTAAGATATTCTTTAAGTATATATAGTTATATTTTATTAAGGTTAAAAATCTTATAGAATATAGGTAATATTCTATCTTTTAAAATAATTTTATAAGTCTATTTATTAAATTAGGGTAGACCTATCTTAAGTTCTTCCCTAAAGAGCTTTTTATAAATATAATATTCTAATAGTATATTCTTAAGGCATTCTTCCTTAGGTATCTTTTTATATTCCTTAAGGTCTTTATTTATTTATATAAACTATTATTTAATATATCTAATTATTCTTTAGATATATTGCTATTTTATTCGTTTTTATTTATATTATATTCCCTTTAGGGTTAGTAAGGGTTTTCTTTCCTTATCCTTTCCTTCGCTATTAGTACTATTATTAGTTAAAGTTTAAGATCTCTCTTCTAAGTTATTCTTATTATCGCTAGAGAGGATATTATTAAAGTTAATATAAACCTAGCTAGTTCTCTAGTTAATATTAGAGTTAAATTTCTTTAGCTATAAGTACTTTAGAATAATATTATAATATAATATAGGTATAATATTAAGGGTAATGCCTTAGTTCCTTCTATTAATAAAAACCTTTAAGTAATTAATTTATTAAGTTATCTATCCGCTATTATATATGAATATATTACCTTTAAGATTATATACTATATATAGGTTGTCTTTATTCTTCTATAGTAGCTCTAGCCTATTAACTACGCTAGGGTTAATATATAAGGCTTTAGCTTTACTATCTACTAATACAGTAAGCTATTCATCCCTAACTCGCACTTATAGCTTAAGTATTATTCGTTTCATTACTAATTCTATTGTATATAAAGCCTTTTTTAGAGGTAGTTCTTTCTCCTATCTATCGCTTACTTATCGCTCTTCTATAAGTAGCGTTTATCATTTTTTATGAATCCTTTATAGTTTTTCTTAAGGTATCCTCTAGGTAACTTTTCGTACTTTATAATGCTAAATATTATTCCTATATATTAATAAATATATCTATACTATGCTTAGTCTTTAGCGTTTATGCTAGTTTAGTTATTAAAATTAAATCCTTTATCTCTTATTTATATAAGTTAATTATATGTTTCCTATTTTTCCTTATAGTGTTTAGAGTATATACTATTACTATAGGTAAGGGTATAGGTAGCTATACACTTAGTTATTTAAGTATTATACTATTCTTATACCTTTACTCTAAGGTATACCTAGCATTCCTTAAATATATAGTATTTTAAGTCCTATAGTCCTACTAGGTATTTTTTAAGATAGTATTTATTATATACTTTAAGTCTTACTACCTTATATTATAGTAGGATTTTAATTATAATATAGTTATATATTTCCTATTCTATATAAGGATTATTAATAACTAATCCTTCTACCTTAGTAGGATAATAGTTATTCTCTACTTTATTACCTTTATATATCTTATAGTAGTAATAGTAATATAATATCTATAAGAGATAGTTATATCCTAGTGTAGAGAAGTATAGTTATTTATTATTGCCTTCTCCTAGTATTAGAGTGATTAGGTTATAAAGGGCTATTCCTCTAAGGATAGCTTAGATATATACTAGTTCTCTATTATATACTTCCTTACGTTTACATTTAAACTAAAGGTATATATCCTTCTTTATATCCTATATAGCTTCGCTATATTCTCTATAGGTATATATCTTTTACTATAGTCTATTAATTAAAGGTAGAATAGCCTATTCGATTAAGGGTATAATAGCTTATTACTATTATATTTTTTAGTTATTATCCGCTTCTCCTTCCTCTAACGATATATTGTTAATACTAGAGGCTATTTTATAGCTAGCGTAGTTATCGCTTAGGTATTCATTAGTAGGGGCTCGGATGTTACTATTTCTAAGAGGAAGACCTAGCTATTATGCTTATCTTACCTTACATCCTATAGATATGAAGGGTTCATTATTCATACCCTAGTAATCCTATCCCTAGATATATTTATATAGTTATCCTAATTATTCTCTTAATAGAGAGCTTCCTAACTCTAGAAGGGTCCTATTTATCTAACTTATATAATAGTTATAATCTAGTATTAGTTATATATTAGGGATCTTAATAGATAGTCGCTAGTATATATCCTAGTTTTCTAGGATTAGTACGAAAGGTAGTAACTATCGCTTAGTACCTTTTCGCATTATAGTAATAGTTCTACCTATTATATTTCCCTAGGCTTAGCCTTTAGGGACTAAGGCCTAGTAGCGAAATATATCCTTTATTTTACCCTTCTAAGTACGCTTAATATTAAGGGTTCCCTCTTTCCCTTCTTCTATATAGATATATTTATATATTTTAGCTTCTTCCTTATTAAAGTATAGCTTATTACTTAGAAGGTATACTATATTAAGAGTTACTTTAGTATTATTATAGCTATATCTAGCTATAGTAATTGCCTTACTATAGATAGTTATTTATATAGTTTTATACTAGTAGTTAGTAAACTAAACATACTTACCTTTAGGTATAAGCTTATACTTTTAGTTAGTCTTAGGCTTTTAACACTTACTTTCGAAATATCCTATTCCTTTACAATTCTAGCATTTTACCTTAGAGTAATCCTATTATATAGTTCTAAGTTCTATAGGGCTAGACTGAGTTCTATAAGAAGTGTTCTTTCCTCCTTTATTATAAGAGTTATAGCGGTTATTATAGTTATTACTTTTATTTAGGTAGTAAGGGTTATAGGTTATCTCTCTACCTTTTCCCTTAGTAGTTACTCTCTCTCTATATCTTTTATACTATTATTTATTAATCTTTATAGCTATAGTAATAAAGTCTATAAGGGTATGAAGTTAATTAGCTTTATATAGCTTATTCTTAACTTCCTCCTTAAGTCCTTTATAGAGGATTTCTATAAGGATATTATTATCCTATTTAAAGTATAAAGAGATTTATCTAAATATAATAGCGTAAGTAGTAGTAGATTAAGTTTATTTTACCTTATAGATATTAGTAGCTACCTACCATTCCTTATTAACTATTCTAAAGGTATCTTTAAGTACTATTTTAAAGTTATCCTATTCTAAGAAGATATTTATAGTATCTTAATTATATATATCTTCCTTACTTTTAAGGAAATCCTATACAATAGGTTTAAACTATATTATAGCATTCCCCTTAAGTTATCTATTAGTAAATAGAGCTTATGCTTTACCTAACATAAGTTTAGTTAGAAAGAATCAAAAGTATACCTTTATCCTAATAAGGAAAGGTATAATATCCTTTAATTCTCTATTAAATAGTATTGGGAGGGGTAGCTTAATACTCTCCCCTAGGTCCCTAGCTTCTCTAGGTCGCTCTACCCTAGATACAGTAGTTAAGGTAGTAAGCGTACTATATACCTAATCCCGCAATCCGTTAATAAGAGTGCAAAGCTATACTATCTTAGTAACTATTTCGACTACGCTTAGGGGTATAGTATACGCTAGTAGTGGGTTTTCTTTAGCGGCCGAATTAGCAGTAGTAGGGCGTAGTGTAGACATATTTAATAGTAGGTATTGCTTAGGTCGATGTAGTAATACACTGAATAAGAGCTATTAACATATAATAGTCAGGTCTAACCTAGAAGTATAGGGTAGATCTAAAATATATAGTTTAATAATTAAGTAGATTAAGATATTATAGTAAGTAATATAGGTTATAATAGTAATGTATAATAGTGAGTTATTATATAACTAAATAATATTAATAGCTAAAGAGCTTAAGGCTCTTATTTAATGTGCTAAGTGAATGTATTTATATACTATAGTGATTTGCGTAGGATTGTGAGGTATATAAGATCGTGATAGTCTAGGATTATAATAATCTAGGATCGTAGGTATGATCTATAGTAGCGCGCTCCTTATATAATAGGAAGGAAAAAGTGGGTACGTTATGGTTCTGCTAGTTATGACCGCCTAGTCTTAACCCGGCCCGTGATATTTATTAATTATTATCTTTTAATAAATTAATAGTTTACTAACTTATTAATATTAGTATTATATTAAAAAAGATTAGATCCTATTTATACTTAAGCTTAGATACTCTTACTATATAGTAGGATATTTATAATTATATTATATAAGGTGTTAAAATTTATTAAGTAGAAAGTTTAAGAACTATTAAATAAGTAAATATCTCTTATAGAGATATATATAGAGAGGACTAAATAATAAAGAGGGATAATAGTATATTATATATATAAAGGATTTATATATTTATATATATTAGAAAAGTAAGAAGGAATAATTCCTAGGGGAAGTCCTTCTTTTATAGATAAATTATTAGTCTAATCCATTTCTAATTAGGATATATTGTATACTATTGAAAAGCCCGAAATTCCAGCTTTCCAACGGTATTACTCTTATTATTATATAAAATCCGGATGCTTTGGAATCTTAATTTTAAATGCTTTAAAATTAGAAATCATTAATTTCCAAGCATAGAAGAATAGAATCCCGATTGGTTAATAATAACGTATATAGTGCGAACAGTGTTATTAATACTGTATTTTAGCATATT